>CAIGRB010147942.1:0-12782 GCA_903798255.1 Fraxinus quadrangulata
CGTCATATGTAATTAATTGTGTATAAATGCTATTTTAAAGTTAAGGCCAATATTAAAATGATCTAATAGAGAATTATTTAATTGGGTTTTGTTTTCATAACTATATATAGGGTTATGGTTCCCAATTCATATGCAATTTTCAATCTTTGTAACATCTCATTAACACAATAATTAATAGAGAAAGCCTACTGAAGAGGAAGATCCAAAACTCACAATGAAGAATCAAGAATTATAATCAAGAAGAATGTTTGGAGCAATTACATTAAAGAACAAGAAATCAAGATTTAAAGATAAAAAATTCAAGATTAATTATTCAAGATACAAATCAATGGATCAATGTACGTTCCGCATTAATTATTTTTCTTGATAATTTGACATGGAGATCATGACAATTCATAATATTTTACGAAGTTTAAATTTCATGAAAAATTCAATAAGTAGTATCAGAACTAACTCCATGTTAAATAATTGAGATTATCTTCTTATGTTGGATGAATTTATATATTGACGGGTTCTCGAGGAGAACGCAATAATGGTTTTCTCCGCAAAAACGTAAAATACCGTCCGCATGCCGCAAAAAGATTAGATTGTTTGACCTTAGTTTCTTGCATGATTAACATAATAGTTAAGTACTAACATTTATGCATGTTGAATTGGAATTTAGAAAAGTAATCATGATTTCATGATTAATATAATGACATAATGGTGTTTATTTGATTTCATTATGTGAGATATTGTAATTGCCAGCAACAGAAACTTGGCGCAGTGGATGCTCTATTATTTTTTTGGTTTCAAAACAAAAGAAAAATAATAATAAAAAAATTAGAAATTAACAATTCATATTCAAATTCAAATTTTGGTATTAAAATAAATTTCTTTTGAATTTCTAATTTTCCTAAGTAAATTAATTGAAACAACATGTTACCAAAGTAACATCTCTTGTCTAGATTAATTTATTTGGAATATTAGGAAGATTGTGCACTTTTATTTCATGCGGATATTCATCGATCCAAAGGAAGGTAAATATTAGGACAAATTACATGTACACCTATGGTAATAAATATGTGACAATTTTAAGATTTTGTTTTATGTGAACAATAAATCGGTCAAAAGACAAGTTTATTGTTTAACATAGTGTATTCTCAATATTTGATTACTATACTAGAGTACCACTTATAAGTTGATATTTCTATCCAAAAACTAAATATCAATATTGTGCTCGGTCTCTTGTGATGAAATTTACTATTATTTGAATTAATTAATTGTTTAATGCTGATTCTAATGTGAACATATTTCTTCGACTTTGTTTACTATTCAGCTAACTCTTCTACTTCCACAATATCTGCAAACATCAACTCTATTCCCATGTTAAATAGAACCAACTTTAAGGACTGGAAATAGAACGTTCTAATCGTTCTTGGCTGCGTGGACTTAAACCTTGCATTAAGGACTAAACAACCCATTGCATTTATGGATAAAAGTTTCGCTGATGAAAGAATGGACTTTGATAAGTGGGATCGTTCAAACTGCATGAGTCATATGATCATGAAACATGGTATTCCAAAATCATTCAGGGGTGCTATGTCGGATAAAGTAACTACTGTCAAGAATTTTTTTTGATGAAATTGAAAAACGCTTTGTAAAAAGCAATAAGGCCGAAACTAGTACACTTTTGGTGAACTTAGTTTCACTAAGGTATAAAAGTAAATGAAATATTCGGGAGTTCATCGTGGAGATATCTCATATTACTTCAAAATTGAAGGTACTAAAACTTGAGCTATAAGATGATTTGCTCATGCATTTGGGTTTGATTTTTTTTTCCTGCACAATATAATCAATTTAAGGTCAGTTATAACTGTCAAAAGGAGAAGTTGACTCTAAATGTGCTCATTTTATACTGTAAGCAAGAAGAAGAAAGGCTGAAGCAAGAAATGATTAAAAGTGCTCACTTAGCTAGTATCTCTAAGGACAAGTTCAAGAAAAGAAAGAATAAAGAAGGTGCACCCGATCTAGTACAAAAGAAGCTGCAAAAGCCTAAAAATGATGAATCATCTGACTGTTATTTTTGTGGAATTTCGGGACACTTGAAAAGGGATTGTACCAAATACCATGTTTCACATGTAAAGAAAGGTACGTTTCTCACTTTAGTTTGTTTTGAGGTTAATTTAGTTTTAGTACCTAGACATACTTGGTGGATTGATTCCGATGCCACTACTCATATAAGTGTGTCTATGTTGGCTTGTCTAAATAGTCGAAAGGTAAATGATACTGAAAGATTCATCTATGCGAGTGACGACAAATCAGTTGAAGTAGATGTTATAAGGAATTTTAGATTATTATTAAAGACCAGTTTTTATTTGGATTTAAAAGAGACTTTTGTGGTACTATTTTTTGGACAAATTTGGTTATTCTTGTTTATTTGGAAATAATAAATTTAATCTTTTTCATGATTCGAATCTTGTGGGTATCGGTTCTTTATCTGTATATGATAATCTATACTTGTTTAATTTAGTTGCCTCTTATAATGAAATGTTGTATGTGAATTCACAAGGTATTAAACGTAAATTAATCAGTGAGAATTCCTCTTCATTATGACACAAGTGTTTAGGTCATATTTCTCAAAAGAGAATTGAAAAATTGATTTCCTTGATTTTTCAGACTTAAGTGTTTATGTAAATTATATTAAGGGGAAACAAACAAACATAATGAGATTAAGCGCCAATAGGGCTTCAGACGTCTTAGAACTTATTTATATAGATATCTGCGTGTCATATCCTTCTACTTCTTGGAATGGTCAGCAGTCATTTATTACTTTCATAGATGATTATTCGTATTATGGTTATCTGTATCTCATTCATAAAAAATCTCAATCACTGGATGCATTCAAGACTTATAATGCTGAAATTGAAAAGCAACTTGACAAAAGAATAAAACATGTCAGATTTGATCGTGATGGTGAATACTATGACATATATGACGGATTAGAATAACAACGTTCAGGGCATTTTGCTAAATTTCTAGAGCAATGTGGAATCGTCCCACAATACACCATGTCGATTCTCCTAACATAAATAATGTTGCTGAAAGACGAAACATAACAATTAAAGACAATGCAAGGAGTATGATTAGTCATTCTACTTTACCAGAATCTCTCTGGAAGAAGTGTTAAAAACTGCAACTTATATTCTTAACAGAGTTCCAAGCAAAGCAACTATCAAAACCCTTTATGAGCTTTAGACATGCAAAAAGCTTAGTTTAAAACACTTAAACATTTGGAGTTGTCCAATTGAGGCAAGGCCTTATAGGTCATCTGAAAAGAAACTGGATTCTGGAATTGTCAGTTGCTATTTTATTGTATACTCTGAAAGTTCTAGGGGTTACAATTTTTATGATCCCACTACTAAATCAATTTTCGAAACGAAAAATGCCTGGTAATTTGAGAATGTAGAGTTTGTGGGGAGAGATAAAGTTAGGGATGTTGTCTTTGAGGAGTAGCATATAAACAACACTCTTATTACAATTGACAATGATTAGGATTAGGGACAAATTCTTACTCTAGATCTTATTCAAGAAGCTATTTCGGATAGAGACATATTCCAGAACCCCTATAAACTGTCAAGAGATTGTTCCAGAACAATAAATTCGACAATCTTAAGAACAAATGTCATTAAGGAGATCTACTAGAGAAAAGAAAAATGCAATTATATATGATTTTATAGTGTTCCTCCAAGAACATAAGGATGGCATTTGATTGATGGAAGAAGATTCTATCAACTTTCATCAAACAATGCAATGAATAATTCCCAAATGTTGATTGATGCCATTGATGAGGAAATAAAGTCCATAAAAGATAATGACGTTTGTGAACTTGTCCTATTGCCTGAAGGACGAAACTTATTGGCTGCAAATTGATATATAAAAATAAGAGGGATTCGAAGGGTAATGTGAAAAGATATAAGACTCGTCTTGTTGCAAATGATTTTACTCAAACCGGAAAGAAATCGATTACAAAGAGACTTTGTTTCTAGTTTCAACGAAAAACTCTTTTAGGATTATAATGGCACTTGTGGCCCATTTTGATCTTGAGGTATATCAATAGATTTAAAGACGACGTTTCTCAATGGTGACATTCATGAGACGGTATATATGGTACAATTGGAAAACTTTGTGTCAAGAGAATCAAAGAAAATTGTTTGCAAATTAAAGAAATCCATTTATGGGCTTAAGCAGACTTTTTGTTAATGATATCACAAATTTCATCAAATAATTATCTCATTTGAATTTGAGATTAATGTGGTTGATGATTGTATATACCATATTTTCAATGGGAGTAAGTATATTTTCTGGGTATTGTATGTCAATGACATATTGCTTGCCTGCCATAATATAGGCATATTGCATGAAATTAAGAGATTTTTATTAAAAAAAAAATTAAGATAAGGATATTAGTGACGCCTCTTTTGTATTAGGGATTCGGATATATCGTGACTGTTCTCGAAGTATTCTTGAATTATCACAAAAGAGTTATATCGATACGGTACTTAAGAGATTTAGGATGCAGGATTGTAAACCAGGTGATACCCTCGTTCTTAAGGAAGACAAGTTTAATCTCAATCAACACCCTAAGAATGACCTTGAAGTAAATGAGATGAAGAAAATTCCCTATGCTTCAACAATGGAGAGTTCAATGTGTGCTCAGGTATGCACATGTCCGGATATAACATTCATTGTTCAAATGCTAGGTAGATATTTAAGTAACCCTATGATGGATAATTGAATGGCAGCTAAGTAGGTTATGCGATATTTACATAAAACAAAATATATGTCACATACAGAAAATCAGACCAATTAGAGATCATTGGTTATGCTGATTCTGATTTTGTTTAGGGTTTTCAAGACAATATGAGATCCACATCGGGCTATGTCTTCCTGTTGGTTGGAAGAGTGCTAAGCAGACATCTATAACTTCTTTAACCATGACAGCATAGTTTTTAGTTTGTTATGAGACATCCAATTAAAGAATATGGCTGCGGAATTTTGTCACTGAGCTGTGGAGTATACATGGAATTGAAAGACCGGTTAAGCTATTTTGTGACAATGAGTTAGCAGTCTTGTATTCAAATAACAATAGGAGTTTAATAAAATCTAAATTTATAGAGATAAACTTCCTAGTTGTTAAAGAAAGAGTTCAGAGTGATCAAGTTACTATAGAATATATTGGAATAAACTCCGCGCTAGCAGATCCACTCACTAAAGGTCTACCATTCAAGGTCTTTCACGAGCACACCGCTCACATGGGTCTTGTAAATTTTGATGATATACTAATTTAGTGGGAGTTCGTAATTTTGGATGTTGTCTTTCTGATACATGATTTTTTATTGTACATATTCAAGTTTATTTCGGTTCATTTTAGTAATAAAGTATTCAGTTCAATTTTTCTCTCTGATTAAAGTCTCTTTAGTTTGATCTCATAAGGTATTAAAGAATAAAGTGGGACCAGCTGGAAGTAAGCATATTTGGATCACATTGTATGTGATTTTCATGCTACATATCCACACTTGATCTATGTCATTTGATTGTGCTGATGTACGTGACAATTAAGGGTTTAGTTATGATATTTGTAACGAAGACCACTTTGATCCTATATTGATATAATCAATGGACAAGATTGTTTAGAGATACTTTTGGTTATGATTGAAAAAGTTTTGAGTTTATAAGGTTATACACATTTACAAGGTAACATATGTCATGTGGGTCGACATATGTAATTAATTGTATATAAATGATGTCTTAAAGTTAAGTTCAAAATTAAAATGATGTAATAAAGAATTAAATAATTGGACTTTTGACATCTAAATAAAGTGTGAGCCGTATTATATATGTAGAGATCAGATCTATTAGAGTTTGTATTTGACGATTGGTCAAATACATATGGAAATTATATATAGGGTTATGATACCCAATTTATATGTAATTCTTATTCTTTGTGTTATCTCATCAATATAAGAATTAATAGAGAGAGCATATTGAAGATGAAGATCCGAACTCACAATCAAGAATCAAGAATTATAATAAAAAAATTAAGAAAAAAGTTTGGAGCAATTAAAGATAAAAAAAAAATTCAAGATTCATTATTCAAGATACAAATCAATGGATCAATGTATGTTTCGAATTAATTAATTTCTTAATGATTTGACATGTAGATCATGACAATTCATAATATTTTATAAATTTTAAATTTCATGAAAAATTCAACAGAGTATTCCACAATAGGGATAAAGGTTACAGGAATTTTACGCCATTCACCCAAAAACCTACACAGCTCTAGGTATATAAAAGGGAATTTTATAAAGTACGAGATCCATAATAATTTTATTTTCTTGCATCCAAGTAGGCATTAATTTGCATGCAAAATATAAGTCGTGTAGTTGACTTGCAAATCAGTAAAGAAATTAACAACTCCACGTTTCATCATGTTACGGTTGACAACTCTTTGTCAACTTTAGCATTATGCATATAATTAATAAGAACACCGGGCGGTACTGCTTCCTGTCCAAGCTAACTGATGAAAAGAAAATGGCAATTTTTTGCAGAAACGCTGTTCTTAGATTCTTCGTTTTCTTTGGCCTTTTATCACATCAGTTCTATGCTGCCAATTTTATTAGTTCACCATCTGATCACTATAGTGCTGAGGAAATTGGAGTTGGAGTTATAGTTGATATGGGATCATGGGTTGGGAATACTATTCGTGCCTGCATTTCTATGTCCATTTCTGATTTTTATGAGTTGAACGGTCACTACAGAACAAGAATAATCTTGGATGCAAGAGACTCTCGAGGAAAACCACTCCGTGCTCTATCAGCAGGTCAGGTCTTAAATTGAAAACTCACGCTACTAGATAAGTCACAAATTTTTTTATTTCAATTATGCCTTTATAATCTTTTCACTTGCAGTGCAGATTCGTTTATTTTTAAATACTAGGCAATTGTTACTTACACGCCTAGACTTTTAGAGTTGGGCGACAAATTTCACAAAATTTTAATTGTGGTGGCAAAATTAAAAATTATTCAAGAATTTTTATTTGTTTTTTGAAAATCTTGTGCAAAATCTTGGAAAATGTTGTGCAAACTTTTGGATTTAAAATTTAGTGTGGAGGCAGGTGAAAATAAAAGGAGGTGAAATGAAGTGAGATATATAAATGCAAATCTCTTTAAAATAAATTTTGTTCATATACTGGTGCTAATAGGATCAAATAGATGTCAGTCTCTCAAAATACAACGCTTATTCCAAAATTAACTTAGCTCAATATTAATTTTGTCAAGCGAACTAACACTTGACTATACTCTTCTAGAAAGGAAAATATTGAATACTAAACTAAAAAATAATTTTGACATTATTTTAATATAATTTGCAGAAAGAAAGAATTATAAATCAATTATATTGGAATTGATTTGGAGTGAAGAAAATTGAATTATGATTATTTTTTTCATGTATCTCTTCGAATAGTCGCGCCGTTCGGCACAAATTAATTACAGCCATTAGATCACACAATTTCAGATGGATGATCTATATTTTACCTTATTGAAAAATCAAGACTTTTCGTTATGCACGGTTTTCACTTGAAAAGTCACACGCACTTTTTAAAAATGCTCTCTACATAAGATACCTTTTGAAATGGAGAATGTCTTAGAGATGTTTTAACAGTGTTTTTAACTTGATTAATAAACTTTCATTTGGCAAATTTATAAATCAATTTATAAAGAAGAATAATAGTAAATCCTACAAAATATATGAATAATAAATTAATAGTAATTATGAAATGTAGTTGAATTAAGGTTTGATTTTTACTTAATTTTATAAATTGATTGCCAAAGGGAGCGTAAGTGGATGAATCTTGCCAACTACTTATTTCTCTTGCATCTGACCTTTTCTTCTCAACATTATTTCCCTACTCCTCACGTCCATCCAAAATTTTGTGAAACTCTCCTTCCATCCACGTAGCAATAGTATCAAGTTATTTTCTATTTATTTATTCCCTCATATATTTTGTGTTTGAATTTTGAATACCGGACACAAATGTCTATATCCTTTATCATCCTCGCGCGAATCTTCATTTTCCGCCAATTCCTCCATTAAATAAGTGCATTCTTTCTACACGACAGATTTTAGAAGAGTGAAAACGTGAGTCCACCTTACCATTATCATTTCATTTTATAAAGGAGTAATGTTATTTAGCAATACAAGTGTTATAACATCAGTTTAGATGGCACTAAGTTTCATAAATGAAAATTACAATTAAATGAATCATATAAAATAGTGCCACATAAATTGATGCTCTACCACTGCAAGATAACATTAACTTTTATTAAAAGGTATAACAATGAAAAATAAAAGGCAAAGAAAGGAGAACAAATTCCTAAAAGGAAAAATATGTTTTCTCCCCCAACCACCTCAATCTCCAACTCAACTACCAACCCAACCTTTCCCACCCCCATCGGCGCCACAACCACTACTACCCTTTGCCTCCACCCTCACAACCCACTGTCAGTTTACTCATTATCCGCATACGCGGTGCTCACTCCTAATAATAAATCATGTGCCCTTGACTAGCTATTCGTAGTCCTCCGGGACTGATCTGAAATCAATCGCCACTTGCCCACTCTTAACGGGTTATCTAAATGAATTAAACTCCACTTTGATCAAGCTCATAAAAACACTCTTTTCACCCTTTTTTTTCAACTAATAAAAACAGTTAAACGAGAACAAGTTGCCTGCTATTGTTCTTCAAGAGGGTCTTTGGATGTTGGGGCGGAGTAGCGATGGTTGTGGGTTAATCAAACACTTTGGTCAAAGGATAGTATCAAGCTCTGATATAAAATTGATGCGGTTAATCAAGAACAGAAACAATTTGAGAAGAAGAGAGAATAGAAGAAGAGAAATGGGAGAAAGATTGTATCTTATTCAATAATCAAGTGCGTTATTACAATCAACGAGTCTCTTTATATTGTTGTTCCGAGTGTATATGATAACGAGAAACAAGTTTATGTAATCAAATAAACAAAGTTTAATTGGTAGGAGCGTGACTAAACTATATACAAATAAGGTTGAAAAGTAATATGTAAAACTACAAATGAAACCAAAACAAGAAATAAAGAAGAAGAAGAATAATAAGATCAATTTGAGACAAGTGATTTTCACTCTTTCCTTAAGACAAAATTGCCCTGCAACGGTGCTCATAGTTCACGGCATTTGTCTCCCAAANAATCAAACAAACAAAGTTTAATCCCCATATATATATATATGAGGTTGAAAAATGTAGTATGAAAAATTAAAAATGCAACCAAGTAGTAAGAAGAAAATGATAATCTTAGGCAAGTGATGATACTTTCTCCTTAAGATAATATTGTCCTGCTAGGGTGCTTACGGTTGTCGGTACTTGTCTCCCAAGATACAAAGGATTCAATTCTTATGGTAGCAGCACTTCAAACTTTAAGACAACGACGAAACGTGACGGAATTCCCTCTCTACAAGGAAAAACAATTTTGGAACGAATTTGAGAGAGTTTTTGCAAGATATTTTATGAATGCACAATGTGCACATATGGTATGAGATGCAAAAGAGACTTCCAAGAGATCGTATATATAGAGGATGAGGGGTTGTGAATGAAATGTCGCGCATCAAGCTCAACAACTCTTATCAAAGGTCGCACCATTCACTGTCTTTAGCCTATCGCCATCACCTCGCTCGAGCGATAAAAACAATGATGTTTTTGCTAGTTTGTCGCTCGAGCGACAGTCCAACCATAAGATAGCAACAGCATTAGTCAATTTTTCAGACAGGTCTCTCTATTTTCTTCCCAACTTTGGACCGTAATTTCTCATTCATCCAGAATTAGTTTTGAGATTTCAAATATATCACGACGATCTACTCGACGAGTAGAACAAGTTGGTCTATTTACTTTTGTAATTTGACCATCGGATAAAATTCAAATATTTGGCCAAAATTGACACGAAAGTCACTTGTTCCAAGTTTTGGTTTTATCACTTAACCAAATTTCAATATTTCAAAACTAAATTTCAACAATCCTCTACATGAATGAAAATTCGAACATGCATATGCAATGCAAAATTATGATGTAATGTAGAGAGAGATTGTAAAAACACTGCATCAGGTAAGGTAGCTTTCAGCTTTGAACCTCTTTTAGTGAAATACTATCGGACTTACTTGGACTTGATGACTTGAACCATTCAGCTATTAGTGTAAGCCAAGATGACAATACTCACACAGATGTCTTCCCTAATCCGCTAATAGTTCTCGTGACATGGTTCATTTTGGCCATGAACCACCATTGGGTTTCATAAGTGTTTAGAGAATTGTAGCCTTGAGCAATTCTCATTGAAGCGGCTTCACTTCACACTTACATAGGTGACCTCCTATTAAAAGTATTATTCCATACTCTACTTGACTTAATCAAGATATATGAATTATTAAAAGAGTATCTTAACCTTTAATCATTCTGTAAAAAGCACTAGGTTACCATTACAAAGATTCTTACTTAGTAGGCTTTAATCACATTGCTTTCGATAGGCAACGTATTTGATCTCTAGGCAAACCTTTCGTAAGTGAATCCGCAATATTCTTCCTTGATTTCACATAATAAATGGAGATGATGCCATTTGAAATTAGTTACTTAATGGTATTATATCTGCGACATATATGTCTAGACTTACCATTGT
Source organism: Fraxinus quadrangulata (assembly GCA_903798255.1). Lineage (NCBI taxonomy): Eukaryota > Viridiplantae > Streptophyta > Magnoliopsida > Lamiales > Oleaceae > Fraxinus > Fraxinus quadrangulata. Next base: position 10,737 of record CAIGRB010147942.1, read on the forward strand.
ATATGTTGCTTTGAGCCCTTCCAATTGTCGATTGACTATACTAATCGCAGGTACCGACTTAGGCCAACATGAAATATCTTCTAGAAAGTTACGAAGTCATTCTACTTCTTCTCCAGCTTTGTCGAAAGCAATAAACTCAAATTCCATCGTTGATCGAGCTACGCACTTTTGCTTTGTAGATTTCCATGATACAGCAGCTCCACCAATGGTAAATACATAACCACTAATAGACTTACGTAAGAACATTTGTTAAAGCCTTCCAATGATCATGACTTGGATTACTTGTAAATCTACTAAGTTTATTCATAGCATATGCTATATCCGGTCAAGTGCAGTTCATAATATATATTAAACTACCTATAAACTGTAAATACCTTAGTTGTGATACACATCCACCAATATTTTTGACTAAGTGTACACTTGAGTCAATAGGGGTTTTCGCAGGACCTTCCTCAAACACGTTAAACTTCTTAAGCATTTTCTCAACATAGTGAGATTGTGAAAGTATCTAGAGATCGTAACCCCTAGTATCACATCAGCAATACCCATATCTTTCATATCAAAATGCTTCGTTAGCATTCTCTTGGTGTTTAACATTAGTTCGTGACTATTTGTCGTTATCAACACATCGTCTACATATAGACACACAATTATATAGGCAACACACTTATCACAGTCGTTTATCTTGAATCTATTAGACAATATCATTATGCCAAACTTTTGGTGCCATTATTTAGGAGCTTGTTTCAATCCATGCAAGGACTTAATAAGTTTACAAATCTTGTGTTTGTGATTAGGAGAGATGATCCTTCGGGTTGTTCCATATATATCTCATCTCCTAACTCACCATTTACGAATACCGTTTTTACATCAATTTGATGAATCTCTAAGTTTGTGTATTACTACAATCGCAATTAACAACTTCATCGAAGTGATTCTAGTTACGGGTGAGTAGGTATCAAAGAAGTCAAGTCATTCTTTTTGCCTATATCATTTGGCAACCAACCTAGCATTATATTTATCAATGGATCCATCCGGTTTAAGTTTGTTATTAAAAATCCATTTACATCCTAAAAGCTTATTTCCAGGAGGTATATCAATCAACTCCCAAGTATGATTTTGCATTATAGAATCTATTAGCTTCTTTCCAATGTGGTGCTTCCGGTGTAAACATGGCTTCATCAAAAGTTTTTGGATCATTTTTCACCATATAAACTAGAAAATCTAGGCCAAATGAAGTAGATATTCTTTCCCTTTTACTATGCCGTGATTCTTCCTCGTATAAAGTACCATTTGTAGTATCATAAGTTCTTTTATTTGAATTTGTAATTTTCTTTTCTTTACAAGGAAACATATTTTCAAAGAAAGTCGCATTCCTTGATTCAATTATGGTACTCTCATATATATCTTAAATTTCAGACTTATGTACAAGAAAATAATATGCACTACTATTATTGGCTATCCAATAAATATGCAATCAATCGTCTTGGGTCCAATTTTCACTTGCTTAGATTTGGGTACTTCAACCTTAGTCAAACACCCACACACTTTCAAGTGTTGGTAAGACGGAGGATGACCTTTCCATAATTCATATGGAGCCTTTTCCATGGTCTTAAGGGGTATCTGATTAAGAATACTATATGTCGTTAGAATGGTTTCCCTCCACAAGTTCTGCGGTAAGCCTGAACTTAGCAACATTGCATTCATTATCTTTTTGAGAATTCAGTTTTGCATTCAGCAATGCCATTCGATTGAGAAGGGTAAAGTGCCGTTGTTTGATGAATAATTCCATGTTCGGAACATAATTTTTCAAACGGTGCCCCGTATTCACCTCCTCTATCACTACAAATATTCTTTATTCATTTATCAAATTGAGTTTCAACTTCAGCCTTATATAGTTTAAAAGCTTCCAACGTTTCGTCTTTACTTCTCAAAAGAAAGACATAACAATACTTTGTACAATTATCGATGAAAGTCACAAAATATTTCTTATCACATTTAGTTTGAACATATTTCAAATCACATATATCGCTATGTATTAACTTT
>CAIGRB010148000.1:5871-21520 GCA_903798255.1 Fraxinus quadrangulata
CCCCACAAAACCCCCAACCCAAAGGATTCCTCGTGTGTGTAAAATGGATCGGGCTAGGTCACTTTTGTATAAACTTGACAAGGTTATAGTGAACCATTATATCCAAAGAAACGGGATTCTCCGCAATTGGAGTACCACATTCATTTTTCAACTCCATAAGAATGTACCTTTGGTGTACCAATTTTCGTGCATGTTATAATGTTGGGTAGCCAAGCGCAGAATGAATAATTGCAAAAATGATTATTCTCTTTGAACAAGGCCACATAGATCCTGTTTAAACGGAGATACTCCCTATAGGTGGGGGGCCTAATTTGGCCTTGTTCAAGTAACACGATCCTTGCTAAAAACATTCAGGTGATAAGTCTCAATTTAGATGTCATGTTGTTCGAGAGTAGATTCCATATGATAAGAAAGTAGTCAAAAGGTGCTTGCATTTGAACATAGGTCAAATTGACTTAATGTTGCGCCATATTCTTTGTCCATGTCCAAAATGCATCCTCTAATTAAGTGGTCGTGTGCAGGCCACGTGCATAGTTAATGGCCAAAATGACAGAAAACGGGCATTAAGAATTAACGTTGCTACAAAACTGGGAAGTTAGGGATAAATATTGGCAAAATAATAAGTTTTCCCCCTTACGTTTGTGAGAGAGAGGAGAGGAATGCCATGCACAAAATGTACCTCCCATATCCCGGAGAGACAATAATTGTCCAGTATATTTTTATAAAATTGTAACTCCATTCTTTATAAGTCAACTCTTTTAAGATCTTCAGACATTACTCAATTTCAATTCTCAGACTCAAATATCATAATGTCGACATCGAGCCAATCCAACATTTAGTCTAACTCCATGGATTATATAGACATGATATATGATTTGACATAATGTAGCTCTAGTTCTAACTCCATTCATCTTGTAGATTTGACATAGTTGAAAGAACATGGACAGCAAGCTAGGATCATCTCAACTGAACTTAGTCTCACTAAGTTCAGTCCCAAGCTACTAGGTAGCAGTAAAAAACTAACCAATTGACAGATTTTAATCCAAGCCAATCTTATTTCTAAAACCATTCACCTGAATCTGGAATCTAAAAATTACAGTTGAGATTCCCTCAAAATTAGAATATTCTAAGATTTTGCATCAATTTTTTATGGTTATTAATCCCTGCAATAGCTAAGGAACACAATGAAACATTCAAAACAGTTGGATTCTTAACCACCACAACACACTACGTTAGTTTAGAGTTGTTAGGCAATGACATAAAATCCTATTCAAACCACCAACAAAAAATCAAACTCAAAGAAACATATTCCACATATAACTACAAGACAAACTAAACATTTTAGTTCCTAACATTAAAATTGTTTAGTTGTGCTATAAACAAGTCATTCCAAGTATCTGTAAGTCCTGGTAAGCACCAATGCATGCAGTCGTCATGTTTTTTCCCACCGGCTGCAGATGGATGGGCATCAGCTCTATACTCACTCATCTGTGTTATATCCAATATTTGAAAACCGGAACCTTTCAGCGCTTTATACAGGTGCTGATTTACAAGTCTTGCCTCCATATTTGTTCCATTACTTTTCAGAGAGAAAAGTTCCTCTACCTGGATACCGAACCAAAGATAAAACCCAATCATTAAATTACATGTTGCTTGAAAGAATAATATTCTCTTGTAATTCAGTTTCAGATAAGATACTCTTTCATACTTCTATGTAAAAAGAGCTACTTATTTAGGAAGCAACTACTATTATATAACTTATTCTAATTTTGATCAATAAGAAAATTAATTTAACTTAATTATTTTACTTGCAAATGAACTTTTTAAAGCTTTGTCAAACATGCCAAAGCCTTCAGTAATGATCTGTTGTGCATGGATATTATTCCAATAAAGTATCGAAAGTGAACTTTTTAAAGCTTTGTCAAACATGCCAAAACCTTTTAAGTAATGATCTGTTGTGCATGGATATTATTCCAATAAAGCAACGGGGTACTTTTCCAATAAAGAAAGGATCAAACCAAATTAAGAAGTCATAAAATTTGACGATCTTAAAACAGCATGATAAGAGCTTACTTCTTGAGGAGCAAGAGGCTGTAAACGAGGACAGGAACCACCTTGGTCCCAATCACCTCCTTCAAAATGTCTTGGAGATTGTGTTCGAAAAATTAAGATTGCACTCGGTCGAGCCTTTTTCTCCACAAATGATATCTAGTTTGAAGATATAGCAATATTAGCAGGGTAAAAAGAATTTAACTTTCCAAATTGCAGATGCCTCCAAACAGAAGGGAAAGAAGAGCAAAAGAAATTAAACATCTATTCTGATCAGAAAACATACATTAAACAAGTAACAATCTTGGCAAAATCTGAATAGAACACAAATTTAATATTCTTAATAGATTATTCAGCTAGGAGCTATGCCGTATCTTATGGAAACATATGAGAGATTAACGGGGTCATACCATGTGTGATAATACCATATCAAGACCAACATGAGGTGGAACTGGAGGCATCACGGGTATACCCTTCTCAAAGAAAAGCATGGGTGATTTTACAGGATCAAACTTTGAAGGAGCCCACCACCTAAAACCAAAGCAAAGAAGTTAAATAAACTGAAAAACAAATGTTCTCTGTCTACATTGACATATACAAAAATCCATTAAAAGTTGCTCTTAAGAAACAAAACAGGAATGCTGGTCATTTGAAAATGCAACAGTCGTTGGAAACATTTAGTAGATAATATTCATTATTCAATTTGAGAAGTGTGATAGAACCTCACTTTCTGTCTAAGATGGCAATTGGACAGGTCAGGGGTGCCTCGTCCCCACTCCACTGGTCATTTGAAAATGCAACTGTCATTGGAAACATTTAGCCCTTGTTTGAGCTCCATTATTTGGTAAAAATAAATTTTGGAATAGTGATTTTTTTGGAGAATGTGTGGTAGAAAAGTAAAAAAAAAAAAAAAAAAGATAAGGCATATGCAAGTGTTACNAAATGTATTATTGAAAAATGGGGCTCAAACAAGGGCTAAGTAGATAATATTCAATTTGAGAAGTGTGATAGATCCTCACTTTCTAAGATGGCAATTGGACAGGTCGGGGGTGCCTCGTCCCCACTCCACTGGAGATTTTACCACCCCAATCCCTGCTTAAGGGCCGGACTGGGGGAAAAATGGGCAGCCAATTCCCAATGAAAATAAAATTCAAATATATTTTTTAATATAAGTGGACAACCGGAACTGGGCGTGCAGGGCGGGGATGGGATTCCTTGGCCAGAAACCACCCTGCCGCTCCGAAAGGCTTGGGTTCAGCAGTTCAAATTGCCAATTCTATTTCTGTCAAAGGCATGAAAAGTCACTGCATCGTAGGAAACGAAATTTATGCATTACTTGGAAGATGACATCATCAGCTAAAAAGCTTCTTGAGCCACTCATGTTAGGGTCTTCAGAGCCATGAAGCTAATTTTAGCTAATGCATAACCGAAACAATAGAGTTTATGCAATGCCGAACTCGATTAGTTTGGAACCCTGGAAGTCTAAGTGACTCTTGAATAGAGTTTCTGAACAACCACAGGAAAATATATTTTGTGTACAAAAAGGGCAAATTTGCAAAAATCCAAACAAGATTCTTCAGCTTTAAGAGATTCTATCAGAATCTCAGCAAACAGGTTCGTTCTACTATCATGTTCTGATTCAGAGCATCATGGAAAATTGCCAACTGCCCTAACTAGGATCCATTCCACTTCCACAAAGCTATAAAAAGTAGCATCCTAATCAACATTGATAGCAGACTGTGTCACAGAATTCCACAAAAGAAAGTAAAATTACCAATGTCCTGTGTTGAAGATAAGAATATCATGGAAATTTGGAGCTTCCACCCATGTTCCTTCAGGTATATCAACATCCACTCTGTAACCGTCCTTATAACCTAGTGATTCCAACACACCAGCAATGCTGCTAGCCGTCCACCTACAAAATATATAAGCAAATAATTTGGGTCAAAATCATACAAACATGCAGCAAGTTTACATGATGAACCTACTCCCTGTCTAGTCATAAACGCTAAGAAAGTTCAATAGAAAGATAAAATGATCGTAATGAGGTCATCATAAACTCAAATTCAAACCTCTTGGACAAAAATATCAAATAATTGGTTCAAGGTCAGATCAAGCACCAAAAGGTTTATTGAAACCATACTACTGCATTATGACTGGATACCATTTTTTTTATTTTGGTATTCCTAATTGAATATCCCTCATCATGGTTCCAGGCATTTATTAACAGACCTTACAAAATAGTATATCCTCAAACTAGATAATAACTCCTAATATGTCATTCATATCTTTTAAAGAATGTAAATAAAGTTAATTATCTATCAAATTCATAATCAAGGCAAAGGTCTCCATGGCTTACTAAGAACACAGGGCAATCGGGGGTAAGTGATAAAAAATTACAATCTACATAATCTGGCCTTAGTTTTCAGTGATGTTCGACCAGCAACTGGATTTCACAAAATTTCAGATTTAGATACTATTTGGCCATAGAGAAATGTTAGGTAAATTGATTTTGTTTACACTTCTGTTTATTGCTCCTCCTGGAATCCAAGGGAAACCTAAAAGTTTTATAATGAAATAGATTCGATAAATCTAAAGGATGAATAAAAGCAAGAAGCAAATTGATCACAACAGCCAAAACCTTGTGTACGTAAAAATCAGTATCTAATGACAGCCCTAATGACCATCAATTCAGGAAAAATCTACTGCATGCAATAATATCAGCAATAGGAATATGCCAGGGGCACTGCTGCCAAATGCTAACACCAAATTTGCAGGATGAATTGAGCAGTGACCTTAAATATTAAACAAATGTATACATACATCAATGCACAAAGTTGACCACGTCAATAGAATAAACTCTTCTTCATCAAAACTCAAACAACAAGTATTAGACTAACCTTACCTACCATAACGAGCAAGAAGATTTGTTCTATGATATACAATTGTTACGTTGTACTTAATAAAAGTGAAGCCGCGGTCAGCTCCAACAGGACGCCACTTTTTCACCTCGCTGGACACTCGTTTTAAAGCACAAAAAAGTGAAACAAACATGTTTCTGTTCAAAGAATCCCCAACAAACCCTGCACTGTTAAAGATCCATAAGGTCTACAAGTAGCACCGTAACACTAGAAACACAAAAGAATATTCCGGAAAATCCAAATCCCACATGTGTATTATATTACAACAAGAATCAAAAGAAACTTAATGTAGAAGCTTGTAACTGCATCTATTTTTCCATCAGTTATTGTCTTCTCCCACAAGAAAGAAACATAACAAAGTTGCTGGATCCAGGATTCCAATTAATATTAATCACTACCCGCCCACACCCCAATAATAATAATAATAATAATAATAATAATAATAATAATAATAATAATAATAATAATAATAATAAATAAATAAGAACTAAAATCAAGTGAAATCATCAGATATTTTGGTTTGATTTTGATGATGAACATTTCACCCTAACTGTTCTTCCCACACTAAGAAAGCCAGACAAACAAACACTTGCACAGATTCTATGTGCTGCATTGTGTTTCAAAACATGCTTCTACTGTTATCTATCTCTAGAATGGCCGAACTGCTATGGCCTTGTCATTTGCCCATTCAAGTGATAAAGTTCTTGGTTTTCTCAAATTTTAGAGCCCATTTCAAATAATGAAAAAGGATGAACATTCTCTCTATTTCCATTTAAAATGGTTTATTTTTCAAACTAAAGAGAGCTCAATTTCATTTATAAATACTTAAATAGTTAGTGTTGAGTAACACTGAAATTCACTCTCATTTGTATGTAAGCATTAGTACTATATATTTTTCCTAATTTATAAGTAACAGAATCCACATATATAAGCTGCAAAATATAGAGGGCAACAAATTTACAGCAATTCAGTTTGCAAGTTTTTACCAATATTGGTGTCTCTGAAAAAATTTAAGAGGATCGAACTGCGGGAGGTCACAGCCATCGGGTTTCCAGCGCCATTTGACAATATCAAGGGCGTTCGACTTGTTACTGCCAAGGCAATTCCATCCTTTGAAAATCTCCTTGCAGGTGTGGTCGTATCGCGGCGGCGATCTGACAGTCGGATCGTAGATCCAACGGCCATCCGTATAATTGCACTTTTTATAGTTAATATTCTTCGACACCGCCGAGTGGTTTAGCAAAGGGGATTGTACGTTGTCGGTTTTGAAGAGAGAGAAACAGATGAAAAGAGATGAGAGACAGAGGAGAGCGAGAATGAGGCGAGAAGCGGAAAGCGGAATGGCGTTGGAAGGCGGTTTCTTTGAGTAATTGTCTCTTGTGGCCATGGCGGAAGAGGCGGAGAGGACCTGGCGTACGGTGGCCCGCTGGTGGTTTTATAGCTGGGGGATTGATCAGGCGAGCGAGTAGCATGGACAGCTGGGAATAATAATCTTATCCCTTGTTTGGTCCGATTTCTGAAACTCATTATTCTCGAAACTCATTTTTTTTCTCGAATAATTCTGCATACACACTCATAATTTTTCCCTACTTTGTTATAGTTCTAATTATTTTGTTCATATTGCACTTTTCATTGATGGATCAATTATTTGATCAACTATAGTAATTTATAAATATTACCCAAACATGGAATTAACCAAATCGAAACTAATTGACAGTGGGACAACTACTTGTTGTCTTCCTAACGAATAGATCCTCGAGCGGGAAATCCAATTAACCGACATTCGGGGAACGAAAAAATGAAAATTTCATTCCTTCATTGACATCAAGAAACCTATCAACCACAAAGTCAGATCACTTGTACGAGGAAAGTAAATTAGTTCTCCAAGAGTGAGGCTTAGACCACAAAATAGAAACAAAGAGGAGGATTCCAAGATATATAAAATCATAAATTAGTTTTATTTTACAATTATGAGGGAAAAAAAATACAGTAAATGTGAACATTCCATAGAGAATGGTTCATTTCACTGTCAATGCCTAATTCGGCATAATGGTATATTTCCGTGGATGCTAACTTACACCCAACAAAGCTTGTAATCAACCAATTCTTCTGTCATAATGAAATATCAAATGAGGTAACCCAATTTTTTTATGAATATAATTTAACGTTCTAAAAACTAAAGATCCTTCTTGGCACCATCTTAGCAAAGGACGCCGTCTGTAACAAAACTATCAATGCGAAGGTTTGAGGTGAAAAACTTGGCATGTCGACTCGTACGAATTCTTGGCTGCTGCTTGCTCGAATTTCTTGGTAGCAGTTTCATTTTCATGTAAGCCGGTTTGAATGAAAAACCTTATCCACCAAGTTGAGCTCCTCCGTTTGGCCTATTCAAGGCAAAAACCAGCATGTTAAGTAACTTTGTTTCCAAACAAAAACACCAAATTAAAACATGTTTTCAGTAAATTTATAGTTAGCTAACTTTGTCGTTCTAAACATGTTTAGATATTTTACTTATTTCTTAACTTACATTGCTATCAAACTAATTAACTCACTTATTTTATAACTTACTTATTTACTTTTATGTAAACTTTTTAAGTTGAGCCAAACATGCTCTAGCCACACAAAAGAACTAGCTTTTGAAGTTGGGGCTAAATGAAACCACTAGATGCTTATCAGCAGTCATCAACCAATCATAACAACTAAGAAATTTTGCAGTTCAATATAAATCTTTTTCAGTTTTTACGTTATGATTTCAACATAAAGACGATGAAATATCAGGTGACTGCTTAACACTACATTCAACCAGTTCTCTCCATGATATCAAATCTTCTGCCATTGTTACTTTCAATGGCAATAAAATAGAAGATAAGGGACAAAAATATGCTTTAACCCGAAAAATCAATTTTCATTCTATCAACCCCCAAAAAAGTGAAATGTGAGAATAAAAATGCTCAGACAAAAACGGAAAGCTCGACCACCATCTACTTATTGTCATTATGATTTTAGATGAAATACAAGGCCATGTGATGCATACAGGTTGAAATAAAAAAGGAACAAAAAGAAAGATTGGCAAATTTACCGGACGTCTGAACTTTGATAGCTCAGCTACTTTAGCTCTCTGATGACCTGGTTGACCTATATAAAAAGGAAGTTTAGTGTACCTTCAAAGGAGCTTCAGTACCAGTTAAACAATCATCAGAGAACAGAACCAGTATAAGAGATACTAAGTCCCTAACTAACAATGTTCTTTTATTCTTTTTTTATTAATTTTTTTTATATCTAGAGATCTCCGAAGATAATTGAATCCTTGACAAGTTGGCACCAAGAGTAAATATACACAGTAAATATATTCATTCACCAAAATAAGAGGCAAGAGGGGTGTGTGTGTACTCACTCAACAATGTAGGACAAGGAGTTACACTCCCCACTCAAATAGGTGACGATCACATCCAATCTCTAGCTTACTCAAGACTAAGCACTCCCAAATGGATAACTTTACATGGGTCTGCAAGTACTAGACCACTAGCCTTGCGAACATAACTGAACAGTATACAACTAATAAGCCAAAATGCTAAAAACCAATGTAAAGTAGTAATTCCTCCAATCTTTATAACCCGTTCATTTAATTCTGTCCAGATGTAAATGATATGAAATGGCGAGTAACATTGAAAATATGATAAACCTTAAAAAAGCTTTGCCAATTCCAACTAGTTGAAGGAATTAAATATCCTAGTCAGCTAAGAATGTCTAGAAGTTACAGATGTAAAACTATCAAAAGGAGACAATAGATCATAATTCTAACAATTACCTGATAATAAAACTAAACCATCAGCAGCTACCCTTGCTAATTCTGGAACAGTCGTGTTTAGGTACTTGGGTGACAAGTAATCCAAAGCATCTGACACAATGACAAGAGAGAATGACTTCGCCCTGTAGGGAAGAGGAAACTTGATATCGGCCATACGCACAAGGCCTTTGTGCACAAGACTCTTGCAGTTGCCATCAACATCATCTAACTCATATGGCTCAACACCCCAAGCCACAGTATCTTCTTCTTTTAATAGTTGAGAGATCACTGAGCAGGTGTCGGGGCCTACATGCAACACTTTACTCATGCTGTCACCATATGTTTTCTTCAAAATAGGTATTAGTTTCTGAACCTCTAATGTACATGAGACACCTCCTGCATGTACATGGTTAAATTACTTGGGAAATACTTATTCATATTATTAAAAACATTTATTTATTTCAAAGAACAGGAAAGAAAAAAAGGTCTAATGAAAACAATCCAGATAAAAAACATACTAGTGCCTAGAGTGGTGAATATTAGATTGAGCATATTTTTCACATCATAGCAATTATGAGATAATAGAAACAATAAAAATCAGTAGGCCCTAAAAGTAAGCCAGATGTCCATTTTAATAGCAACCAAATATATGTATGCACTTAATAAGATTTTTTTTTTTTTTTTTAACCACAAAAGCATAAATTTGTTTGAAGAAAACTTAGATAAATGGGATATCAAACCCTTCAGAAAAAATTGAAAATTCCCAATATTATCATTTGCCACGAAAGATTTTCACCTTTCTTATAAACAATGGACATAAAAATTGCCTGCTTCAAAGCACCAATACCACCACGACCAAACCATTTTGTTGCAGTCATAATGGTTATATGCAAAATAAATTCAACTTTTTCTATCTGAATATGTTTACTAATCTTAATTAAGAAAAAGAAACTTTGGAATTAAATAGGTTGAACGAGGTTCACTTTAATACGTGCTGGTACGACTATTAACAAAATCTAATGCGAAAAAGTTTTCATTTCATGAAGTAACTTCATTTTCAAATGCAGATATATAAAAAGATATTGTTGGCATAAACCCTGATATGACAATTATGATAAGCAATCAAGATTTGGAATCAAGATATCATATTTTGTTTTGAAAATTATTTGGCATGTAACATATCGTCTTGATTTTCAGTATTTAATTGCATAACTTCTGGAAAGTTACCATCAAGTCCATTTAAAGTTGCTATATCACCACTCCTTCCACCTGTCATGAAACACAAAAAATATATAGTAAGTTTTCATTAAAACCACACATCAAAAGCAATGGTGCATTGTCATCAAATAGAAAGCTATGTTGCCTAGATTTCCTAGTTCCTATCACATCAAGACTAGAAAATAAAAATGAAAAATCTGGGAAAAATAATGTGTGGTTAGAAAAAGCATGAATTTAGCTGGTAAATGTTCATGTGATATAAATATGCTAATTCACAGAACAACTACATACCTGAACCATGGTACATGTAACCAATTATCAGCAATGCGCCCTGAAAATTCACAAAAGGTCTGATATCAGTTCTCTCGTAGTGAACCAAAGCCTCACAATATAATATGTTTAATACTGTCAGAAACAAAAATAATGAAGCCGAACAATTTAGCAGTGTCAGGTAGCCACGTTTTTCATTATTCATCTGAAAGTACCAACTGTCAACGTGATCGTGGTATGAGACTGTATTCCTGCACGTGTGTTCTTGAGTACAAGAGAGTTTGAAAAAGATAAAGTTCAGCGGCTTACCACAACCACAAGCCCTATTGATAATAAAGGAGATGGGCGAGATTTGGGATGTAATGAACCCACGAAAGGGAGGCTCCCACTGTCTGCAAAGCGACGAGCAGTATTTGCCCTTCTAGACATTGTTGTCCAGTTATAATAAGCCAGAAGAGCTGGGATTGATTGCAATAGAAAATAAGACATTTCTGAAGCAATAAAGGCTTTTTTAGACATATATGAAGTACAATTGGCACAGAAAATTACATATCATCAATACAGGGCCTACCAGCTTACAAGCTGATTAACAAACCTTTGAGGGCTCGCTGTGTTCCAACATCACAACCAGAGAGAAATCAGAGATATTTACTCCCATGAGCCCATACACCCCATACAGACATAGATGGACAGCCTAAAATGAGGTAAAGCCCCCTCATAGCAATTAGTAAGCATAATATAAGTTTAATGTAACACAGATTTTGTTCCTTAGGTGAACTCCCCTTCTTGGTTCATCTAATACACTTATCGCTGAAATATCTGCTCTAACCGTATTCAACCTGCTAGTTAATTCTACCTCTAGTTGCATAGATCTTCGATGCAGCAGTAAAACCATACATTTCTATACTAGTTTCCATAAACCGTTTAAAATTATACAGCTGAAAATTCACTTAAATCATCTGAAACCCACTTCATGCTCCAGATCGATACAAGCTAAAGCAGTATCACAAAATCGTAAGTAAAAAAAAAAATCAACGAATTAAATAAAACTTGTATAAAAGTTACCTGAAATAGTAAGCTCGGAAATACTGTGTGCGAAAGAATGAAATTGGATCTGGATCTAGAACTCAAACGAACATGAAAAAGCACTCAGATTTGGTTGGATAAATATTATTTAATTATTCATCTATTGATGTCACTTTCGGATAGTGATGATTATAGGTCTTTGTCAATGATGAGAAACGCGACGAAAATAATTAATTATTCTGTAGTGAACCTGGTTTCTGTATATAATTTCAATTTTCTTGCTAATTGCGTTCATTAATTTGATTAATTTTCAGTGGAAAAGTGAAAGTCGGCAGCAACGTTGTGTTTGAATTTGGAATATGGGACAAACTTCTTTTTGTCGGCATGTTTTTTTTTTAACCAATGTTAATCTAGGTTTCAATTGTCATGGAACTCATATTTGCACCATACAATAATCTATAATGCCCTTGTCTGGGGAAATTTTAATCGAGATAAAAATAAAAAATTGGTACGTTACCAATTTTTTGGACTTGCTTCATCCATTGGGACCCACTTACTGTCTTTCGGTCCTGGCCCCTTTCGTCTCCACTAGCTGATCTCTGATCTATTGACGGAGGGGATGACAAACGAAAAGGGGCTTGGCTTTAGCCAACGATTAAAAAATGGCTTCTCACACTAAAAAAATTATTGTCAAACAGGGTCATTATATTAAGCTCTTGTTTGGTATATATTAAATTTTTTATTCTCATTCTTCTATTTATTTTCAACTACATATTCTTTAATAAAATAATATTTTTTATCACATCAATAATTTTTCCTTCTTTTTCAACCACAAATTCTACATCAATCTACTATTTCGGAATACATTATTCCAAAATGATGTGACTCAAACACACTCTAAATATCACCAAGCGAGAATTTTTTTTGAACGATTTTAGACTTACTGTAATTCAATTATTTCAATAATACTTTACTTTTCGTTTTTCAATATGTAATAAATATTACAAAATTCTTGACATGTATGAATTAGTGTTATTAATTCTCCATTAATTAACATTCACATTAATTTAGATTTAATGAATATTGACTTGATAGATCTTAATCTACATAAATCTATAATTATTATACATAAATTTATTTATATTCATGTATCCATAAATTTTAATGGGTATTTAAATATATGTATTAGTAATTAATTCTTATATACCAAATGTAGTATAAAAATGTTGCTTATTTATAGTATTTCATCATCACAAAAAATTTGAATCATAGAAGTAATATATTAAAGGGTAATTAGCACATAACGTCTCCACTTTTCATTATTATTGTGAAAAAAAAGTCCATACATTTTATTTTTTGACATTTTCACATTTTATTACCCAAAATGTCATTTTCATCCATTTTCTCAATTATAAATTGTGAAATGACGAAAATACTATTTCCTTTAAATAAGACAAAAGAAAAAAGAAAAAGAAAAAAACCAATTACAATCGTAGTCCCAATTTTTTTTAAAGTTCAAATGAGTCCCAAATAAATTATTAAAGGGGTAATTAGTACATAATGTCTCTATCTTTCACCTTTATTGCAAAAAACGTTCCCACCTATTTTTATTTTTATTTTTTGGACATTTTTACCTTTAATTACACATTTGATTGTGCAAATCATCATTTACATCTATTTTCATCCAATTTATCAATAAAAACTGTGAAATAATGAATACACCATCATATTTAAAAAAATATATATATATATATATATTTTCTACTTTTTTAATGATTTATTTGGAATTCGTTTGCACTTTTTAATTTTTTTGTTTTTTAAAATTTTTACTATCGTAATGTATTGGTTAACCGATATAACAGGAAGTTTCAGAAAAGCATTAAATTTCTTCTGTTATATCTTCCCAAACTTGAAGGATGAATCAATCTTGTTGGACCATGATCTTCAAATTCAATTGCTGAAAACGCCTCTTCAACAGGAATTGATGAAATCAATTGACTCCATGATTGAGCACTGGGTAGTGGGATCTGAGAAAGGGACTGTGGCCTAGATCGATGTTCAATGACAGATGATTCAGTTGCATCTCTTAGCTAATCGTTCTTTCTGTCTAGCCCAAAGTTTAGCACTGTTGAAATATGAACACGTATCATATTATGGAGTCAACAACATCAAAATATGAACTTATATATTGGTGTATAGAGAGTTCTATATATCTGTGTGCATTGTGCGTGCATCATGCGTGCGTAGTGCATGAACTAAATCCTTTCAAATGTCAAAAGTAACAAGAGCAGGGGTGGGGGGATTTTCTGAAATGAAAACTTATTTGATGTGCCTGATTCGGGGCTTGGATATCCACGTGGGGTGTGGTAAAAATCGTAGATAATAGTAGTATCAGCAATCACCAAATTTATACCAAGACCACAAGATCGTGTTTATATAAAGAAGACAAAATGGCTCTCATCTTGGTTAAAACGAGTAGTTGCTGCTTGATAATCAGTCACATAAATAGAGCCATCAACTCTCCCCCCCGTCTTTGGCCCTAATACGATGTTCAAATAATCCTCAATGAATTGAATCATAAAAAATTAAATAAGGAAAAATATATTTCAAAAGTTTGAGATGCAAAGTTGAATTGAATCATAAAAAATTGAAAAATCATATGAAGCCAAACACATTTAACTCCAATCTAAGAAAGAAAAAATTTCATTAAAACCCTGTTAATCGCCTAGAAAACTTCAATTCTATCAAAGCACAAACATTCAACACCTATCAAGCAATGTCCACATCAGAACAAAAACAGCCAAGAATCAGCTCAAATTGCACAACCCACTTAACATATGCACAAACTCCACACTAGAATTAACACATTCCGAACTTGCTTATGGATCAAAATCTCTTTTAAAAAAATCCAAACTAATGCACAACATTTTAATTGTATGAAAGGCTCCTAACTCTTATTGTTTTCATAATTTAAGTATTACTAAAATTTCTTTCAAAAATCAGATATAATTAAAAATTATAATTTTATAAAAATTATTTTACAAATCCACACCCATTAACATCTGTCCTCCCAAATCCTAAGTATTCCCAATCTCCTCACTCTCCCTAATAAGCTGACTCTCCCTTATTTCCGTCTCCTCTCACCCTCTCTTATCTCATCGGCAACTTCACGGCGCACCCACAAACTCGGTGACGGTAATGTAGCATCAAGGTAACTTAGCACGCGGCAATAGTAATGTAGCACGCCGGAGACTTCGACGAGCTGCACTAACAGCGGCTGAGACTGTAGCACGCAAGGTCTGGTGCTACAGAGCTGGAGGGTAGTGATGGAGGCTGGAGAGAATGCTAAAGCTGCCCGATAAGTTCCTGTTTTCCTACAGTGGCGGAGGAGTTTTGCGTGTGAGGCGTGCACTCTCAAATATAGCTCATAAATATTCAGAAAGTTACTTTTAGAAGTGGTCACCAAGTCATTACATGATACTAGTATTGTAATAATATTATACGCCACTCAACCCAAGAGGTAGACAAAGTCCTGCAATTCTTCTCAAACACCCAATTCCCAGGACAAGCAGAAGGCAAAGACAAGCAGAAGGCAAACACAGCAGCTTCCTACAGCAAAACCGGCGACCAGTGGTCTACAGCAGGTAACTCTTTGGTTTTAATTTTTTTATTTTGGCAGATAATGTTCTTGTGATGTGCAATTTCATTTTTTTTTTTCCTTTTTTATTTCTGCAATTCTTCTTCTCTTTGCTTTTATTTTGACACCAACTACAAACTTTGGGCAGCTTGGATAACGCGGCAGGCAACTTCTCAGAAAATCCAGTCATAAATAAGATCCCACTGCAAAAAGGACGATTGATTATTTGCTACTTCACTGATTTATTTTGATGTTCTGTCTTATTTTTAATTTTTTGGTTTTAGGGGAGGCTTACTCCTCCTCTGAATAAGGAGAAACACCTCAACATCCATTTACTCCTTTTTAAACATCGCTCCATTGTAATCACCAGATTTAATTTCGACATGTTTTTACATCTTAATATTGTTGCATCTGATTTTTTGGTGTGGTGGTGGCGACGGCGACGGCGCGATGGTGGGTGGGCGGGATGGTGTATGACCGATAAATTGATTTAACTTGTAATCTATAAAAATTTTAATCTCTTGACATATTAGGAGTGTATTCAGTTGAAATTTTTAAAGGCTTTTGGAGACTTTTTTAAATGAGTGATTTTTGTGAATTTTGTGAACTTTCAAGTGATTTCTATGAATTTGGTAAGAATTAATAAAAGTCTTCCATGAATTTTTGTAGACTTTTATTAGAGACTTTTAGCGACTTTGAAAGACTTTTATATTTTAAAATAAAATATTAAGCATATATAAT
>CAIGRB010148000.1:22221-34185 GCA_903798255.1 Fraxinus quadrangulata
TTGGCCTCCATTACTCTAAATTATAATGAGTTAAATAGTAAATTTGGGAGAATATGCGGTTGGAAAAGATTTTTTTTTTTAAATTTAGGTGTAATATTATTTTATTGGAGAATGTGTGGTTGATAAGAAAATAGAAAAAAATAAATTTTAATTTAATAGGGGCAAACATGAGCTTAATAATATGAAGTTTTAAACTTTATTTCTTAGCCCCTATTTGATCCACATTAAAATTCTTATTCTCATTCTTCTACTCATTTTCAACCACACATTCTTCAATAACATAATATTTTTCATCACATCAATAATTTTTCCTTTTTTCGACTACACATTTTCCATCAATCTACTATTAAAAATATATTCTTCCAAACTAATGTGACTCAAACACACCCTTAATTTTAAAATGACCAATATTTAATGACGCGTTTAATTGTTAATATTTTTCATGAAAAATGTGTTTTCTTTTTTTTACCTAATTTTTTACTTTTGTGTTGTTTAATTTACAATTTTTTCATGAAATTTTTTTTCTACTTTTGGTCACGTGACCATAATTTTCTTAAGAACAAAGAAAATATTTTCTTTAAAGAGATGTAGTTTTTATTTTTTAGGTAATTCACTCTCATATATTCCCATTCTCTTATTTATCTACCAATAAAAAATGAACAAATATAATATTTTTTCTAGATTAAAAACTAAATCAATTAAACACATTTAATTAATAATTTACTTAAAAATAAGTTTTAGACAATTGAATTATTTAGAATTTATTTTTTAAATACAAATTTCATGTTCGCAATCAAACGCAGCCTAAAATTTTTCCTTTCATTATTTGGAAGAATTTGAATAAATATGAGGTCCTGTTTGATAGAATTTATTTTTCATGGAAGTTGGAAATTATTTTCCATTTTTCAAGTTGTTGTATGTGTGATTGGCCAAAAATTCCATGGAATTGGTTTTCCTTCTTAAGCCCCACGTGACTCCCTTTTTTTGCTTTCTCTTGAATTGGTTTTCCCACCACTTTGGTGTGAAAATGGTTTTTTATGCTTTTTTTTTTTTGGGACAATTGAAACAAATTATATCCCCAATGATAACAAATTATATATTTTAATGGACAATTTTCATGAAAAACAAAGTCAAACGAATGTCAAAAGATCCAAAATATTTCAGATGAAAAATTATACCAATCAAACACAATTAATTGACAATTTTCAGTAAAACAAATATTAGGTAATTCAATTCCCTGAAATTCATTTTCTTTCCACCCAATTTTCATTCTTGCAATCAAACGGACCTTTACTAAATTTCAAGCCCAAACGCTAACCGGTTTTAAATTCTAGTGTAACCTTTAGTTTTCGATGAAATGACGACAAGTAAAATAAAAAAATATATATATAGAATCATGCTACATGTACTTTTTTTTTTTACAAGAAGTTTGATATTGTTCCACATGTTTTGAGATTATTAAATAGTTAAAAAAAAAATTCTCGTCCATTACAATTTTAAACTCAATAGAGTGTAAACTACAATGTACATAAGAGAATGTATAAGTGATTTTATCCAAAATATATATCAATAGAAATAAAAATTATAAAATAAATAAAAAGTACTAAAGTATCTTATTCTCGATTCTCATTTGTATGGAAGAGAAATAAAACGGTATAATTTGATTGTCGTTTATTCTGTACACTTGAATACAAGTAGAATAATTCCTTGTATTTTGGGGAAGGAAAATGCTAAATGTATATAATGGACACTGCGGCTCTCCAATTGAGGGTCAACATGTGTACATTATGGATATCATTATGGTGTCCATTATGTATGCATATTACATCCCGATGGGGAAAAGTAGTAACTTTGGAATGGTCAATCCGGTCAGTCAATAAACAAAATCTAGGGTTTTTAATGTATCAGCGGCTTAGATTAGCATGCCGTTGGTCACTGATTTCGCTTCTTCACTTTGCCATCAAAATCACTGTAACTGAACACACGCCCACAAAGTCGCGTTTGTTCTCTCTTTCTAGGATAAAAAAATGTCTGTAATTCATCAGAGTCTTTCAACTTCAATCTCCTCATTAACCTCAACATTTCTGGGCCACAACAATCTCAAAAGCATCAAGTACCCCTTCTTTTCTTGATTATTTTGTATTTTTCGATTTATGGAGGGGTTTTTTTTTTTTGGTAATTTTACTGTGTTCTTGTGCAGGTCTTCTGATGTTTCAATCCCAGGGAGAATCAATAGAGTTGTCAAATGTGTTGCCACGCCATCAACTGAGAAAGCTGGTACTAATTTGATATTTTTTTGTGCCTCGGTAGTTTTTTTACACCTGGGTTGTGCTCTGTTTTATAACTAGTAGAAGTGGGTAGTTGTAATTCCAGTAATTTTCATTGTAATGCTGATGTTCATGCATTTATATCAATTGTTTCATATTTTCTATTGGGTTAAATCCACCAATAGCCATTGCAGTTTATACTTGGTGTACCGTGTCCACCCAAATTGATTTTTATTCACCAGCCATTGTACTTTATATTTAGGTTTAGGGTGTGTTTGAGTCACGTTATCTCGGAAGAATGTATTTTAGAGCAGTAGACTGAAGGAGAATGTGTGGTTGGAAAAGAAGGAAAAGTTATTGATTTGATGGAAAATATTATTTTATTGAATAATGTGCAGTTGAAAATGAGTAAAAGAATGAGAATGAAAAAAATAACGTGGCTCAAACGGGGGGCTTAGCATCTCCATAGCCACTCAAATTGCTTTTGATTCACGTGACCACCCAACTTCTTATAAAGTTTCAGTCAAGCCACTAATTATTACAACAATAAAAAAACACACACATTAAAAAATTCACACATAATTATAAAAAAAAAAGAAGCATGCACACAACATGGTAATCATTACAAACACTTAAAAAATATGTATTATATGAACGCATAAACAATTTGTTTTTGGTTTCCGCTGACATAATCTCGCACTTTCACATATACAAAAAGTAAAAATAAAAAACCCACTAACCCAAATCAGACAAATTTATATAATATAAATCAAACACAAATAAAAAAAAAAATTTGCTGCGTAAAAAAAATAAAATATACAAGAAAAATCCTCTAACCCAAATTTAAAAAATTTATAATATAAATCAAATTCAAATCAAGAAATTGTTTCTGCTTTCATATATATTTTTTTAAGTTTTTGTAATGATTACTGTATTGTGTGTTTTTTTATTTTTATTTTTGTTTCTGATTCTCATTTGCCTTTTTTTTTTTTTGTTGTGGCAATAATTATGTGTGCATTTTTTAGTTTGTGTGTGCTTTTTGTTGTGGTAATATCCGGGTGGCTTAATTGAAACGTTATATGAGGTTGGGTGACCATAGTGAACGAAAATCAATTTGGATAGCCATGGTGACACTAAGTATAGTGTCCATGGGTGGATTTGACCATTTTTCTATTTGATTTGAGCATTTTTTTTAACCAATCGGGCTGTGCTCTGTTTGTTAATCAGTTCGTCCACAAATTTAGGCACAATGCCTAATGTTTTGTGCATTTGTGTCAATTGTTTCAATTTTACTCATACATTAGGAGAATTATGTGATGAGATGTCCAGGCAAAGCTTTACTTTTCGTTGCCCATTTGTGAAATTCATCTTACCGCTGTCTGGGGTTACACACTCAATGCTTATTTTTGAAGTCTTTGGAGAATATATGTTTGTACATATGTGTATACATCTGTGTGTGTGGTAATGTTAAACTACTATATATGTATACTGCTTATATGTGACCTGATATTTGATGATACTGAAATTTGGATGCATTTTGTTGTAGTTTACAAGACAACGGTCTCCCGCAATGAAAACATGGGAAAACTTCAAGCTGGCTACCTTTTTCCAGAGGTCTGTTTTTGGATTGTAATCGGTACCAATCATGGGCTTTATTTCCATAAGTGCATTGCAGTGTGTGTTCTACCAGTTAATTAGAAACGACAAAAATATTAATGCAACTACTTTATCGTTTCCTTTTCAAGCTATTGAAATTGTCCAATGCTCTTTTTATGCATTGAAACAATAAAGTGAAAATTACCAGTGTTCTCTTTGGTTAGATAGCAAGACGGAGGGCTGCCCACATGTTGAAATATCCTGATGCTCAAGTTATAAGCCTGGGAATTGGTGACACTACTGAGCCCATTCCAGAAGTTATTACATCTGCTATGGCAAAGGTACTGCTGCCTGTGATGGTTCTGAACTTTGCTGGTATTGTAAAGTATTTTACTGATTTCTTTGTTACTTGATACATTTATGTTGTCGACCGTAAATTTGTTGGAATCGAGGCATAGTTTCTTCTAGTTGTAATGAATTAAATTAAGTTTTCTCTCAACAAGACTGCTTATATTTTGTTGTTTACCTTGTTTATGACCAGTAATCTGTTCTTTTCCAATTGTCAGAGATCATATGCATTGTCAACAGTAGAGGGTTACTCTGGTTATGGAGCTGAACAAGGTGAAACAGTATGTAATGCTCTTCATTTGTTGTTAGTTTCTCTTATATTTGTGGGCTTTAATGATGCATTTGGATATTTATACTTGATTGCTTGCTGTCTGACATATTTCTTCCTCTTCCTCTACCTTTCCGACTTTTCTTCTATGTTCATTCCTGGGTTGAGAAATGTCTTATTGTAAATGGAAGTTCAATGTTGTCATATCTCTGATAACAAATGGTAATGGTAGCACCTTTTGATTTGTACAGCAATTGAGAGCTGCCATCGCCAAAACCTACTATGAGAACCTCGGCATAGAAGAAGATGATATATTTGTATCAGATGGTGCAAAAAGTGACATATCTCGCCTTCAGGTATGAATTTCTTTTGCTTGTCTCATATACTTGTACTGTGCCAATTCATTACTTGAAATTTGATAGCACCACAAACATTGCGCCCTGTCTACTGGAGTATTGATGTACTCTTTTTTACACTGTTTCTCCTTTCTCTTTGCAGGTGCTTTTTGGGTCTAAAGTGACCATGGCTGTGCAAGACCCTTCATATCCGGTAAATATATCATGTTTACATATGGTCAAATCAAAGTAAACTTTCCATAAATCCCTCATGCTGCTTGCATTTACTCTCTCTCGCCTGTCTGGCTGTATAACAGTGTTAAAACGTAAAAGCTAAGTAGATCCACCCAATTATTTTTGTAGCTTCTAGATGAATTATTAATGATTAAGTAGTTTATATTTTATGATTCAACTCGCTGATCTGTTAAGAGCTAAGTGAGTCTAATGCTTAGATATGTGAGCAAGCTTCACACTCCTTATCAAAGCACAATTTATGTAGGTTACAACTGATGTGCATGTTAGAAATTTTTTGACTGAAAGACTGAAAGATATTATAATGTGTTTCTGATTATTTAGCTGCTAATCAAATGATAAAATGGTGTCATGGGAGTGGAAGGAGCATAATTTTAGTGAACTTTTTCGAAAATTTCGATCTGCTTCTTGTTATATCTGAAGACTTCTATTTAAAATAAAAAGGGATAGACCTTCCTTGGGAAAACAACTGTTTGAGAATTTAGGCTATTGAGCTGAAAAATAGTTTGTGTTAAAGAAAGAGGAAAACAGATATATTTGCACACCTAAAAAGCTTTGCTCTTTTTCTTTGCCCTTCCTAAATTCTCGTAACATATAGATTCTTGGTTTTGTATTGTAGGCTTATGTGGATTCCAGTGTTATTTTGGGTCAGACTGGGCAGTTTCAGAAAGATGTTGAGAAGTATGGAAATATAGAATATATGAAGTGTACTCCAGAAAATGGTTTCTTTCCCGACTTATCTGCGGTTCGTCGGACCGACATCATATTTTTCTGTTCACCAAATAACCCAACAGGTTATGCTGCTTCAAGAGAGCAATTGACTAGATTGGTAGAATTCGCTAAAGAAAATGGGTCAATCATAGTCTATGATTCTGCTTATGCATTGTACGTTTCAGATGATAACCCGAGGTCCATTTTTGAGATTCCGGGAGCCAAAGAGGTAAGTCTGGAATTTTGCCTAAATCTTTCTCTAGTTTGTGTTGTTATCTAGTTTTCAATTCTGCTTTCGTTAATTTTTGGTCTCCTTGCCTTATAATGGAACTACAGATTATGACAGCTGAATTGAGTACTTAAACTTTGGTCACTTCATTTCATCTTGTTACTCTTTCCCTTTCATTTTGTTTCATGTCCATTTGTATATGGGTTCCTACTAGGAATAATTTCTTTTAGTGTTTCTTCAGTTTATGACAAAAACTGTTGAGTCTGTCCCCATTTCATCTGATATAGAACTCGAAAAATAATTGTCTAGAGAAGCTATTTTTTCGTGCTTCTATTATTTCGTAGTACGTGAACAAAAGAATAGATGATGTTAGATGAGTTGATGCTATTTTGCATAGAATTATGTGTTTTTTTCAGCAGTTACTTTATATGAATCATTTTCAGGATAGTAGTATTTTTCTGCCATAGTACAAATCTAAATATATAATCTATTGGCCTCACAGGTTTCAATGGAAGTTTCATCATTTTCTAAGTATGCTGGGTTCACAGGAGTCCGTTTAGGTTGGACTGCAATTCCGAAAGAGCTTTTATATTCTGATGGATTCCCCGTTGCCAAGGACTTCAACCGCATTGTCTGCACTTGTTTTAATGGTGCATCCAACATTGCTCAAGCTGGTGGTCTGGCTTGTGTTTCACCTGAAGGCATCAAGGTTAGTCTTTGTTTTCCAGAATTTTTTTTCAACTTAACAGTGTTCTTGGAAAAAAATTAAAGAGAAGAAAATGGTTATCATGGAATGAAAACACCCAATGTTTTGACTGATCAAACAAGATTTGCCATGTGCAGGCCATGCACGAGGTGGTTGGTTTCTACAAAGAAAACACTGACATCATAGTCGAGACATTCAATTCGCTTGGTTTTAAGGTTTATGGAGGAAAAAATGCACCATACGTGTGGATCCACTTTCCTGGCCAAAGCTCGTGGGACGTGTTCAGCGAGATACTTGAGAAAACCCATGTTGTCACTACTCCTGGCAGTGGTTTTGGACCTGGTGGTGAAGGTTTCATTAGGGTCAGTGCCTTTGGACACAGGGAAAATGTATTGGAAGCCTGTAGAAGATTCAAGCAACTGTACATGTAGCTGGTGAAATCCAGTTGTGAAATGTTCAATCGATACTTGAAGGCAGGTTTATGCAACTTTTGAAATGCTGAATTGGGGTTCATATTTCATGTCAAGAAATGCTGATGCTACTGGTTTTGCTTTTGAAGCTAAATTTATCTTTATTTAAATTGACTATAAGTCAGGCCCTTCATGTTCTTGCAAATTATAGCAACAATGGGAAATAATTGGCAGCTCAAACGACTTAAATACTTTAGACAATTGTTGAGAGGTTGTTTCAAAAATAATAATAGTAATTTAATCGAGCATATGATCAATGGCAGAAATTGTTGTTGATTGTCACCAATATTAATGTCGACAATTAAAACGGATAGCAATATATATCGATAAGTCGGGCAAAATTAGCAACAAATCATCAGTAATCAACGACGCACCTTGTGGACGCCGGTGATTACTACGAAGACATGGCAATATTGTTTGTAATAACTGATGGTAGTTCCATCATTGATTGTCAACGAGAAATTGAGGGTTAAGTTTTTAACTTTTTATTTCTTTATCGCAATGTTATAAAAAATTATATCTTTATAATATTGCCGAAGAATAAATTAGTTTTTAATTTTTATTTTATTCCCAAAAATTCATTAGTATTAGAATTTTAATTTTTTTTGTTAGTTTTATTTATTAACCAAAGTTGGTAGTTAAAATATTAAGCTATTTGTGTTTATAATATTAATATAATGAAGTGAGAAGCCGTTTGTAATTTTAAATTAATTTTTAATTTTTACCCCACAAATAATGGGACTTCTTGTCCATTAACAAGTCAACCTTACAAGTTGTCCAGGTAGGACTGTAGCGGCAATATACAGTCAGCATCCAGTGTTTAAAAATCTTCCTCTTCTCTAGCTGTGCTGTCTCTTCAACAAACAAACGCTCCATTCTCACTCTCTTTGCACCACATTTTCCATTGATAGCCGGAAAAACTCAAAATCAATTAATTAAAATGGCAGAATTTCTGGCTCCATCTCAATTATCATTATCGGAAAACAGAGATTCCACAAACGTAGTCATGGAAGATGATGAGGGCGAAGCTGAGGAATTTTACGAGAAAATCGAGGCCCCAAAGTTCGTAGATTTTAATGTCCCCAACCATTATTGCCCTGATGATCGCTATTGGTTCTGCCAACGCGTAGGTCAATTTTAATGCCCCAATTTATTTTCTAATTTGTCTGATTATTTGAACTAATTTATAATTTTCTTCTTCGATTTGAAATTTTAGTTTTTATGCTTGCTGCATTTTTTTTGTCCAATATTTATTAGTTAGCTGGGATTTATGATCTGAAGGGAGATATAATAAATAATAAATTTAAACAATTTATTTATGGTTAAAAATTTACATTGATGATGGAAATTTATATCATAATCTTTGTAATTAGTACGTCTGAAATGTCATCCGGATTTAAATCTTACCTTTTTGTATGGTAAATATTATTTTTAATGGTCTTACAGCATGTTCAGTAAGCAGTATTGAAGAGGATGGACAGCACTATGAACAAGATTTAACCTGCTTTACTATATACCAAACATGATGATGTTTAGAGAAATTTTCTAAGACCTGTGTTTTCCTGTATTGGCTGTCTTTCAGGATGTGACCAACAGCACGAGGAAGAAATGGATTCTGAAGCAATCTATAAGAATTTTGTTCTTCAGGTTAGTCTCCGCTGATGATTTCTATACTCAAATGGTTGTTTCTTTCCGGAAGAGAGACAAGTTTTTAACTCCTTGTTCATACAGGTAATGGCAGCTAGGAGTCCAAATGTAAGACTTCGAAAAACATTCAACAAAAGTGCATCAAGGTAAATCATTGTGAATTTTAACGAAGAGACAAAATAAAATTTTTTAGCCGACTCCAAGTGTAGTAATTGTCAAAGATATAGTTGCTTTATATTTTCTTGTAGATAGCTTTCAGGTAGTTGTAAAGGATGTAGATGTTCTAAATCTTTTTTGAAACCTAGCAATGAATCGAGTGTGATAAAAAAGAATTCATGTGACCTAAATGCAATAACTGTCAAGGATCTAGTTATTCTTAATCTTACTGTAGATGAAGAAATGAATGGACGAAGTGACGAAAATGGAGTTCACGAAGTCGAATCTAAATTTCTTTTGAAATTTGTAGTTTGTTGTGGTTAATTGGTGGACATGGTGTAATCTGCTTATGACTTGACACATTAATTTTACTTCACAGTTCAAAATGCCCACACTCAGCTCCCCCAAAATCTTCCAAGTCAAGATTAGCAGTTATTTCCTCAATTTCTCAGAAGATCATAGAGAATAAGAAAAAGGTTGTCAGGCCCCTTCTGAAGCCTGTGTCTACACCAACCACTACCAAGGCAAAGCCAGTAGCTGCCAAGTATCTAACAACTCCAAGGAACAAAAATGGCCCCCCAAAACAGAACTCCTTTAGGAGTGTTCGAAACCCGAAAACAACAGCCATTGAAGTCCCGAAAAATCGAATGGTAGCGAAGGCTCTCGTCTTTCACTCTCCCAAGAAATGCATTAAGGTAAAGACTAGTGTTGAACTGCGTACACCCTTGACAAAATTACGCGAAAGAACGAAAAGGGTCGAGATCATGAGTGAAAGGAAGCAGGTCTTGGTTTATTCTAGTAAATCGTCAAACAAGTCTAAAAATCAAGAAGCTAAATCTGTCAGATCTGTTAAGAGTAAGGGCAAAGTGCAGCTATCAAAACCATCGACCTCCAAGGAATTGGAGGGAAATGGTTGCAGTAATTTGGATATCAATGTGAAATCAAGAAGCTGTACTACCTCAGATATTTCAAGGATCCAGAATATTAACAATGACAAACAGCATACGATGGATTCAGCAGTATCTGCACTGTTTGAACAACAAAAATCTACAATTGATACCTGTCTGTCTTCAGCAGCAGCACAATTAACGAAAATTTCAGATTCAGCGTTATCAGATGACTCAGGAGGTGAAGCGAACAACAGACTGCTGATTGCTGAAGAGAATAATCCGAACCTTCAAGCTCCAAATGGAGAGGAGAACAGCAACAATAGACACGAACAGTTCATAACAACAGAGACTGAACTGACTGAAAATGATGATAAAGAAAATGCTGCAGCTTCAGATCAGAACAGGTCTGAGGGATGTGTGGATTTCACCTGTGTATTTAGCTTATCTACTTACTGATTTGTCTCTAGTGTGGTATTGATTAGTTTTACATTGTTTACAGAGCTCATGATCATAATCATAATCATAATCAGAAGCTGAAGGGAAAAATTCTTGGCTTTCAGGACACTTGTGGAAAAGTTTATAAGGTTTCAGGTTTCTTTTTTCACAGTCCATTTTGAAAGTCGTAGGTTTTTCTATATTCCATTCCAGTTTCTGATGGCTGTATATTAACGACATAGATTGCTCAGGCAAAGGACAAGTCTTCTGGAACTGTTGCTCCAGTGACGGAGTTCAAGAAACTGAAGCCTACAACCCCAAAACCTTTTCGACTAAGAACTGATGTAAATAACTCTATGATCACTTAATTTTGTGAAAAAAAACTGTATCATTACGGATAAATCTAACAAATTTTCAATTTCAGGAAAGAGGGATTCTCAAAGAAGCTAATTTGGAGAGAAAAAATAACATACTAGCTCCTAAGAATGAAAGTGCAGTTTCTACAACACTAGGTACAAATTTGCACAGAAAGCAAAGGAATGATCAAGTGAGTATCCTTTCTTCTTTTTTTTTTTTTTGGTTCTCGAAGTAGGATGTTTTTGTCTTCTAATTTGCCCGTCATCTTGTGTAATCATGTCAGAGAAATGGAAACCATCCTGAACAACATAACAAATGCAACGATGATATGCATGAAGGCAGAGAAGAAGAAGCAGAGAAAATTCTACAAAATGATTCAAAAGTACGTCTATTTTCAGAGGTTTTCTTCTTCCGTTCTAAAATCCAAATATGCAAACTAATTCAAACATTCGCTCTATTATATGTTTTACAGAAAGTGAGATTCAAAACAGCAGCAACTATAACACCACAAAGACTTGACCATTCAAAACATCAAGAGCCAAAACCTAGGACTTCCCAACTCGAAGGCAAGACAATCCAAAGCTTAGAGAACTTCAGGAAAATTAAATCTTCTCTACAGAAACAGCAGGTTCAGCATCAAGGGTGAGTGAGAAATCTGTGTCCTTGACTTGAAGGAATTATATTTTTAGAATTACATGAGGAATCTCAATTTTTACAGCCTTACTTCAACGAGGAAGATGATTTCATATTCGACTACTAGTTGACCACTTGAGGTGATATATGAAACTTCGGAACCACAAAAAAGGAAGAAACCTGACTGATAATGGTGGTAGTACCACCAATACAGCTTCTGGTGCTTCTTGGTCATCATCACGGGGAAGAAGACCTGTGAATATTGCAAAGGCGCCAATCATCCAAGTGCAAAGAGGTCCACAATCTTCTTGTTCAATTATGTATTAATTAAGTGTTTTTCTTGTCGTTCTGTTGAATGTTTGTCCTCCCACATTTTCATGGTTCTGTTTCTTCATAAATTTCTGTTGAAATGTGTAACAAGTCGTATGAAAATGTTGTTCATGTATAGTAAAATATATCAACGTTTTTCTTCATTTAGATCGAGTCGAGGTTTCTGCACGACTCGTGCTGTGAGCAAGCTGCTTTTGCGCCCAAGTAGCAAGTTTTACATCTCTAGCCTGGTGCAAGCCTATTAGTGAATATACTGAACAAAAAGTATTTCGACCGTAAAAGAACACCAAGTTCAAGTACTCGAGCATGTAACTTCAATATGTTTACGGAACAG
>CAIGRB010148000.1:34318-46748 GCA_903798255.1 Fraxinus quadrangulata
TTATTTATTTTTTTTTTTTTTTTCTATATTTTTTTTATTATTTTTTTTTTTTTTTTTTTTTAAAAAAGGCTGGATGATGTCTTTCAATTTATTGGTTGCAGCAACCAGTTTTTCTGATATCCCTGACTCGTTAGCAGAATGTCCAGCATCTGGAACAACCTGAAACATTGGGACAAATTATAAGTTGGCAAGTACTAATTTTCCTTCATACTGAATCAAAACATCAAGGCCATAAAGGTGGTCACGCACAAGCAAACTGTGAAACAAGTTGAATTCAGATACAGTGACATCAAAGTAGGCGAGGGAAGTTTTTTTTTTTAGAACAAGTTCCTACCCCTAAGCTTAATTGTGGAATGTGGAGTGTTCTGGCCAAGTATGTTCATGCCATATGCAAAGTTCGTCCTAACTAAATAATTTTCTGAAATTTCTCAGTTCTCAAATTTATGAAAAAGCCACTCCTAGTTATTGTACTCACCAAGCAAAATTCATCGTCATCCCCTTTCTTTAAGGTAACTTCATTTGGAATAAGATGGGCAGTCATCATTTCCCATTTTGTCCATGCCCTAGAAGCTGCATACTGAACGTCCAAGGAATTTAGGAAAACAAAGAAATGCCAAAACACCCAAAAAAATTGTAAAATAAGATATATCAATGATATTCTTGGTTTGTTCAGTTAGACAAGACTGGACTGGTAGGATTAAAGAAGAAAGAGAAGTTAAAATAATGTTAATTATAATGTCATATTGTCCAACACTGTTCAAACATACTCTAAAAGACAAAAGCATGCCAATTGAGAAGTCTTGGTTGTTGATTTCCCATGATACCTCCACTTCGACTCTACTCTATAGTTTTTAGTTTATATCTGCAAAATACAGGTAAGAAAACACAGGAACATAGTTGGTAACACCGCCTGATTAAGTCATCATTAGCAGAGAAACTACCAATTTCTCGAAGTCGTTATCCTAGATTTTTTTTTTCCTGATTGAAAATTATATGCACTCAATGACTGCATAACATGACATATTCCTGAATGAACAAGCACAGAGGAATTTCCACATACTTGTTCATGGGATGAAGAAAAATGAAAGGATATGAATGCAAGTTTTCTTGACTGCTAAAGAGGCCAAAACTTCTATAATAAGCAATCCTCAATATGGTTATAAGTCTCTAAATGAAAAGGTAAAAAAATTTCATGATATCAAGATATTCATATACAACTTTGAAGTAGTAGTAAAAAAATCTCCTTTTTTGTTATTGTATCGTAACTCCTTTTTTTTTTCCTTTTGTTCGTTTTTCCTTTTTTTCTGGGGCGTGTCCAATGCAAGATGAGACATGAGTGAGTTTATCAGAAAAGGACGTGAATGAAAAGAATGAATCAATGTAAAAACATTACTTGTATTTCCTTGTCATCTGATTTTAACCTCTTGTGATAGGCTTTAACGAAACATCCCCTCTCACTTTTGGGAATAAGATCTCTAAGGCTTCCAGGCTACAATAGAAAAGAAATGAGCACTCAGCTGCTTAGATACGAAGCCCCATAAAAGTCCAATAAGCAAAATGAAAATACACAATCAGTTTACTCAATAATATCTTATTTCTACACAATTATCCAATTAACAAAAATTTTCATCACCAAACAACAGTCTGATGGAATTTAAGATATAAAATGTAACTATACAGACTACGAGCATGTTTGGATCTTACTTCAAGGTAACTCTTACCTTAGTGTCAAAATAACTTGCTTATTTTTAAATTTGACCAATAAAAAATTATCAATCTTAAAAGTTACTTATTTACCAGTAAACTTTTAAAGCTTAGCCAAAAATGCTCAGAAGGGATAAGTCATCCTCAACTGCGCAAGGAATAATAAAAATAAACAGTACTTTGTATACATTGAAAATCCATGAACGTGGATTTAGTCCAGGTATGTCGAAATTACATGTTAGGTGTACTCAAAAGGACTTACCACCTAAAAATTTTAGCTTCTTACGAATTTGTCGACTAATTACAGATTTAAGAACCCTATTTTAAGCTGCTTGCAACTTATAGGTTACCTTTTTGTCAACTTAAATACGAATTTAACAACCACACTTTAAGCTGATTAGAACTAGGAGACTGATAGAATCCCAGATTAATAGCTAGTTAAATCATCATTAGCATTGGTTGCATTATGGGGATTTAATAGAATCCCAGATTGTGTAGGCTTTAATCTATAAATAGGGGGAGCGTATTTTTATTTAAGCAAGCAGCATTTGGGTGTGAATTGGGAGAGAGATGGGCGTCTCGAATGCTCATCAAACCTTGTCATTCATTTTTTTCAGTATTACAGCCATACCAAATCGTTCTCTATTTCAGTTCATTTACATTCCACCGAGTACACATACATTAGCAATTATTCCTGTTCCACTGCAAAATCAGAGACCTATAGGGACAGTTAAAATTTCACTGAACAAGAATTTTAGGACAATGTAAGCTGATAACTCTAATCTAATATACCTCCTTGATTTTCTGCCATATAAACTTAAATTGACCATTCCTTTCAGTGGAAACCCGTGAATTCAATTTAGCTTGGGATATCTTTTAAAAAAAAAAAAAGATTAGTACCATCGGGGAAAAACCTTGTCCTGATATGATTGGCTGTAGACAAGAGCAAGAGTGCTTCCCCATGAACCACCAAAAACCTATAAAATAACAATAATAAGTGACATAATAGAATTACAAAACATCTCATGCAGAATAGTGTCAACCTGCCATTCTGGAATTTCTAAGTGTTCCCTTAGCTTTTCAATGTCCTCAATAAGGTTCCATGTCCTGTTCTCCACCAAGCATGCATGAGGTGTACCTTTACCTGCACCTCACTGGAAAGAAACAATTTTTTCGTGTGTGAAAAATGTTACATGCATTAGTACATAGCTTCATCATAAGAAAATAAGTTCAGATGGTTAACCTGATCAAATAGAATGATTCTGTAAAGCTCGGGATCAAAAACCAATTATTGCCAGAAATTTCAGTCCTTGGCTAGAATATTTACTGTTAGTGACCCCTATCAAACCTATTCTACAATCAGACAATAGACAAGAGAAAGTTCCCCAAGCATTACAAACAAGGATGAAAAATATAATCTTGCATGAAAAGTCTATTTAGACCCATTGTTGAAGGTTGGATAGTGTAATATCATTTCACAAATCTATACCCTGTTACAAATTGGCTAAGCAAGGACAAGCTTCCATTGTTACATAGCAAAGCTACAAATCTCATCAGACTAATTTGAGACAAGCTGCAATTTGACCAACTAATGTATGAGCTTAAAATAATAGGTAATTAGAGCTTAAATGCCTTAAACAGAAAATGATAACTCACATATCCACTTGGATTTCCCGATCGCTCATAATAAAGGGTGTGGATATCTGAAACCTTCAAATAGCCAGTATTGTATGGCTCTATATCCGCGTAAAGACTTTTACTCATTTCTGGATAATGAACCTTCAAATCCAAAGATTCTACGCTCACTCCTTGGTTTTGATAGTGTAAGGTAAAATCTTTCTTCCTGCAAAACAAGTTTTTACAAATTCAATCAACTCATTTGCACAACAAACTGCAATAATCAAAAGAGAAATAGCGCTTACCAAATATCCTAATGCATATAGGTAAACAAGTAAGAAATACAATATGGGATCAATTGTTTTTTTCAGTATTTTCGTATAAGAATTAAGATGGACAAAATCCTGTGTTTACTTTATTTTCCTTTCGTGAGTTCAAAAAT
Source organism: Fraxinus quadrangulata (assembly GCA_903798255.1). NCBI lineage: Eukaryota > Viridiplantae > Streptophyta > Magnoliopsida > Lamiales > Oleaceae > Fraxinus > Fraxinus quadrangulata. Next base: position 38,082 of record CAIGRB010148000.1, read on the forward strand.
ATAGGCTGTGACCCCTTTGGGGGTGGCCGAGTTGGTGGAACATGTGAATGCAAAGACCAAAGGTCACGAGTTCGAATCTCTTGCCAACACTTCCTTGGTCGAGCCCGTCGCACCGGGCTTGCCTAGTATGGTTTACCTTTCCTGTGTGATTTGCGGGCTACTACACATGGAGCGGGGTTTACCTAGTGTGCACTCACAGTGGTTGGGCCTCCACTCCTTCAAGGTGGTCGGGGCTCCGCAGCGGGTAGCGGCTGCGGGTTCATACGTCAACAAAAATATATATATAGGTTTCATTTGAAGATCTTTGAACCGAAAAATGAAAATTGATGCCTAACTACAGATATTTATATTTATGTATGAAAAAGTGAGCGCGTTACGGTATCAATTGAACTCTTTTTATATATATTGCCTTGATTTAAGCATCATAGACAAAATACGTTATGTCCCTCACCACCAAGGCTACAATTAAAGTGTTACGTCGCAGTCCACGAAAAAAAGAATGTCAACAAAGACCTAAGTGGTCAAAAGCAAAGAGATCAAACAAAGCTGAAGCCCATGTGCCTAAACACTACATGATGGCCGAAGCTGTAAGCCAAATCGCTACAAAAAATCAATGAAAAAGCTAAAGCTCTTCATATTGGGAACCACCAATACGAAGCTCTCTCCGACAGAAGCCCTCAGTTCTCCCCAAGTTCTGAAGCTGAAGTTGTCTTATAAGTTCTATAGAAAATCTTCATGAATGATTGATATAACGTTTGTAATAAAGTATCATGTGTGTTAACCTAATGTATAGGACGGCTGACCAATTGTCACTGTATTTATTGTATGACAAAATTAGTGATGTGAAGCTTCGGTGTAGGGGATGAGACAACGTGGTTCTGATCCAACGAACACCGCATCAACCAAAATACTATAAATAGGTGGTCTTTGTAAAGGGAAAATGACTTTTTTTGGATCTAGAATAATCATTTTGAATTCTAATGTATAAAAAAATATTCAAGAAAAATACTCTCAAGATAACTTCTTGTTTATTCCATATTTGTTAGCAAAATCCTAAGTTATTTATGATTTATTGGTGATTGTTTATTAGTGCAATCATTTTAATCTCTACCGTCGGTACTCGAACATTTCTTTCTCGTGTCGTAAAGTATCTCCCGCGTTCATGTACTCTCCCTTTCTCATCGGTCCTCTGGTCAAAGTGCGCCAGAATTTGCTTGAATAGGCGTGAGTGGGCCCAGTATCTATTGACATTACCTTTTTTGGGGTGAACCAAATATATCAATGTTTCTTTTATCATCGTTTTTCCCCTTTCAGAGTGAAAATTGAGATCAATTGAAGTGTTTACGAAACTAAAATAAATAAAATCATGAATCATTGGCTTGTACATTTGAATGAAAGAAGAAAAAGTTTACATAATAGGGAAAAGGAAAGAGACCTGCGGTTCTGAGATTCTCGTTTGAAGAGAAGAAAGTAGTAGAAGGGAAAAGCAGAGGTTTAAGGGAATGAAAGAGAGAGGAAGAAATAAACAGACTCATTGCAGTTGCTGATTTGATTTGATTTGAGGATAATTATATACGCACCATAAATTTTATTTTTTGCACCACATTTTAATTATAGTTAAAATTCTTAATTTTTACTTGTTCGGATTATTCGTTCACAATTAAGACCAAGTGCTCACTATGGATATGATGCCAGAAATAGACCGATTTATTATATCACTTATATTCCTAATGATTTTTCATGTCTTGCACTCAAATTTTTCCATTAGTTAACATGTTTTGTGTTTAATAATATTTCTATGTCAAAAAGTCATTTGAAATGGTGTAAAATAATTTATTTTTCTATTATAATTTTTAAAAATAAATTAATTAAAAGTTAAAAAAAAAATTCCTTAATTTCAAAATATGAAAACAAAATATTTTGATATAAATTATTGTCAAGGATATGACGTACTAATTAATGGAAGGTTAGAAATAAGAATTCAACGGAAAAAAATTAAGAAAATAATTGTTACAATGAGTTAAGATTGATGACCTTAACTATAATTAAAATGTAGTGTAACAAATAAAAAATTACATCCTTGGTTTGATTGTTGATTATTTGTTCAAAAAATAAAATTTGTAGCTGTTTCTTTTCAGCAAATGGGACCCATTTATGAGATAGGAAGTCAAATAAGATGTGCACAAAAGCAATGAAAATTTTGCAAGGAATCAAAAATAGACACGTTCTTAATCTGGAGGCCAAAAGGAGTAGTTTGGTGGGTATGTTATCAAATTCCAATCCCCTTGTCACATCCCCTATTATTTTCTACTATACGAGAAAATTGTAGTGACAATTAATAGTTATTTAATTTTCATTTCAAAAATGTTGGTGACAACTTTTTCTTTTTTAAATTTGAAAGTCGAGTCCCGAGATTCGAATTTTAGGTCAATGACTTACTAAAGTTCTGTTCGTACCACTTGAGGAGGTTGATTAATTAAAATTCGTGCTAATATTTCTACTTCGAACCAACTCAATACTACTTCCCTTCACACTATTTTACTTACTTATCTTGATATTTTGTACCTAGAGAAGAAAAAAAAAATGCCCAATCTCGCTTCTTTTGATATTCATTTTTCATGTAGTACAGATTGGATTGATTGTATTCTTCATTTCATTGCATTTTTTATTTCTTTATTCACAACCACATTTTATAATACGAATTCGCTGTTTGTTTTCGAATGAAATCCCAAAAAGACGTATCTTTGCTTTTCTATCAAAATTTCAATACTTGAACCATAATACCATAGTTTTTTTTAAAAAATTTTTTTTTCATAAGCATCGCGATTCATATATATATATATATTCATTTGAATACCATCTTCAACGAGCCTTCTAACGCATAAATCAAATCTAACTAAAACAACTTCAAATCGTGATATGAGTAAATCCAATCACAACTTGAAATTTAAAACTCCAAAGGATCAATAGGAAATAATATTGTGAATCATAGAATTACAATTATTATAATAAAATATATGACCAACTAATATTTATCGAATTTGAAAATCCCAACTCTGGTGTTTTTTGTGTATAAAAAGGATTGACATTTGCTAGATGAACAGGGCCACATAGGCCCTGTTCAAACAGCTTAATCCAATATGGATTATTGGCTCAAAACTGAGACATCCAATATTATTGGCTCATTATTGGCTCTACTGCATTTCATGGGCTGCCCTTACCAGGCTATTGTGGCCTAGTAGAGTGTCTTAAGCCCCATATAGAAAAATGAAAAATTTAAGTCCAATGGCACCACCAACACTCTTTTATCAACTTATTTTTCAGGTAAATTTATAGAGCTTCCTTAGATTATATAACAAATAATTATTAGAGGAAGTTTCACCTCGCGGTAGGTCTTTCATTTTCATTACGTCGATGTTAATTGATGTGTAAACAACAATATCGTTTTCCGAAATGTGTAATTCATGATCTAATTAGACTCTACATTGCTTTTGTCAAAATAAATTAATCACCAAAGAATTAGCAAACTGAAACAAACAAAATATATTAAATAAAGCAACTCAACTTAGTCATTAAAAGTCGTTTAAAAGATATATTGAATAAAACAACTCGATCATAACCACATGGATGTGAATTATATTCTTCTACCATGTGCCGGATATATTTTTTTCTTAATTAATAAATTATCTTCTCCATTAAACAGAAAAATAAATAAATAATCCAAAATCAGGTCATTCATCAAGGACAAATTCCAAATCAACCAGATGGGAGAAAAATAGCCAACCAAAGCTAGTTATGTAAGAGCCACAGAAATAAGATACAAAGATAAAGTTTCAGAAAATTCCATTTCCACAGAAATTAAATATTTAGAATTTCATTTTCCAATTACTTTATTATAGTTCACCACTTTATCCATAAACTATTTTCTTCTGCTTTAAATTGAATAACTTATAGTATTTCCCTATAGTTTTAAACACAAACTCCCACACTTTCTAGCAAATAGGAAGGCATTCTAAAACAGTCATGCAGAGTGGAGAAGCTAATCAACGCATTGCAAGAATTTCAGCTCATCTTCACCCTTTAAATCACCAGGTTTGTGTTTAATACTATCGAGTGCAATCTAATCCACCCTACTCAAGAAGGATTGTTAATTCATATACATGAATTTTGAACCCAAGTCTTGTTTCTAATAAGTAATAAATATAGAGTCGACTGCATGAAGTTTTTTCACTCTCTACTCTGTTCTTGATACTGCATATTGGTTCAGTGTTATCAATCTGATTATTCGTCATTAACACTGTTCACTGCTATCTAATCCACCTATGGAACGCGCCTACACACACACACACACAACAATGGCAACTAACTACATCAGTTCTTGCTACTACTGATAAGTTCATGATTTTCTACCAGTCGTGTTATTGCATTAGTGTTTATCGATCTGCATATTTTTGATGCTTTACTTTGAATTTCTCATGTACCAAAAGATGGAGGAGAGCTCCATTTTGAAGCGAGCAGAATGCAGAGCGAAAGGCGGCGCACCTGGATTCAAAGTAGCCATATTGGGTGCTGCTGGAGGAATTGGCCAACCCCTCTCCTTGTTGATGAAAATAAATCCATTAGTCTCTGTTCTTCATCTTTATGATGTCGTTAACACCCCCGGAGTCACTGCTGATATCAGCCATATGGATACTGGTGCTGTGGTAAGTTTATGTATTTCAATCCAGTTTTGGACTATGTGGAGTCTAATCATCGTGTACACTTGCCATCTCGACTGCAACCAAAACTCATATTCAAAGTATATATAGAATTTTTCGAGGTGCCTTTTCTCTGTGTGGGAGAGTGAGAAAACTGCAGAAGCAAATTGACTTCACTTGTTTTCATTTTATTTTTATTTTATTTTTTTGCTTTTGTGAGTGGTAGGATTAGGGCTTTACATTTTCCCAGTTCAGAAGGGTAAACAGAATTTTGTTTTGACTTATAGGTGAAAGGTTTTCTTGGGCAACAGCAACTGGAGAATGCTCTTACAGGGATGGACCTTATCATTATACCTGCGGGTGTTCCAAGGAAGCCAGGAATGACCAGAGATGACCTTTTCAACATCAATGCTGGAATTGTGAAGACCCTTTGTGAAGGAATTTCAAAGTGTTGTCCTAATGCAATTGTCAACTTGATCAGTAATCCGGTGAACTCAACAGTTCCAATTGCAGCAGAAGTTTTCAAGAAAGCGGGCACTTATGATCCAAAGAAGCTCTTGGGAGTTACCATGCTTGATGTTGTGAGAGCCAACACTTTTGTGGTAAGTATTTGTTGGACTTAATTAAGTTATGTCATATCAGGTATATATAATGGACTAGACTGTACTGAACATAGTAAAGAAAAAAAAAAGTTAATGTTTTCTTTGTTATACTGTGTCATCATGTTCATAGTGTGTACCAAACATGTCATGCTATTTAGAGAAATCCCGATAAATGATAAGTTCCTCGAGTTAAACGAAAGAGCAGACTATACGATTTTCTGTAAAATTTAACTTTGTGACTTTCTAAGATAAACAGCATCAGATTTCAGTTTCATCTGTAATATTATAACCACAACTTTTCCTAAATGAGAAAAGAACTTAGTATTCATACCTTTGTTCCTACAACTATTTGCAGTCGAATATCAGAATAAAACACCAGTTGAAAAAAAGCAAGAATTTGCCTGATGCTGTGTCATTTATAAAATCTTAATTCAGATTGGAGTCATTGGACTGTAGTTTTTGGAAATGATCAGTTAATCGTCTCTCTCTTGCATTGATATCTTTAAAGGCAGAAGTTTTGGGAGTTGATCCTAGAGACGTTGATGTTCCTGTTGTTGGGGGTCATGCAGGAGTGACAATTTTGCCTCTTCTCTCACAGGTTAGAGAACCTTTTATAATAACCGTCCCTACGGTTTTCCTGTTCATATGTTACTTACGATGGATTTAAATCAAAGAAAGAATGGTGCCATGCAGGTTAAACCTCCTTGTTCGTTTACAACAGAGGAAACTGAATACCTGACAAAGCGCATTCAAGATGGTGGAACTGAAGTTGTTCAGGTATTGTCCTTCGTCAATTAAAAAAAAAAACAAAAGGTTTTTATGTGCTTAAGAGTAAGTCCAACTTACTTTTATGTTATTTTGCCAAAAATAATAATTAAAGCTACTTTTTTTACTAACAAAGCTAGCTTTCCAGAAAACAAGTCTTAACTTACTTTCTAGAGAAATAACTTTTAAGCACAACCAAACATGATATTAAAGATGCAGTATTGCATTTCATAAATTTCTCAATTCAAATACCGACAAGATCAACAGTTCACTTGAAGCATCTTAAGCCGAAATACTATAACAGTTGCTACAATTATCATTAGTTTCCTACCTGAGAATAGTAACCTATGTATGGTTTTCACAGGCAAAAGCTGGTGCTGGTTCCGCGACGCTATCAATGGTAAGTTATTTCTATGATTGCATAAATTTAGCAGAACAGATCTAAGCCTCTAACAATAGCAAGTTAGCACATGATAAAACTAAATTACCGTTTTAGGCATATGCAGCAGTCAAATTTGCAGATGCGTGCCTCCACGGATTAAAAGGAGATGCAGGCATTGTTGAATGTGCTTTCGTATCTTCTCAGGTACATTATGAGGCCTTTATTTTACTAAATATTTTCCCTGATTTTCTGCAATATTTTCTGATGTATTAGTGATTTATCGCTTGAAGGTCACGGAACTCCCCTTCTTTGCCTCTAAGGTACGGCTTGGCCGTGCAGGAGCGGAAGAGATCTACCAACTTGGACCTTTGAATCAGTATGAGAGGTATAATACCTGTATAAGGGAAAACACTATAATACTTGCAGAGAGCTGAAATTTAATTAGTAAACCATGATTTTCTACAGGGTGGGCCTGGAGAAAGCAAAGAAAGAGCTAGCAGAAAGCATTCAGAAGGGAATTTCATTTATCAGGAAATAAAAAATTTAGGCAGGATGCGTAACTAAGTTTCTTTTACGGTCCAGGAGTATTTTTGATGTTCTGATAAATGTTCTGAAAATTTCTCTGAGAATATGCCTGTTGAAACTTTTTTTTTTTCTCGTGTCACGCCTTATAATACATAAAGAATAAAATGAATGCGGATTCGTCCAACCAAACTGTCGTTACAATTTCATAATATGAGTTTCTCTCTCTCTCTCTCTCTCTCACCCTCTTTCTTTCTCAATCTCTTGTTCAATTGTGGTCTGCGCCACACCCTCTGGGACACGACCTTGTCCCCATATACCTTACCCAACACTTTGAAATATTTTTGAATCAAGACTTTGGAAGAATGGGAGAAGAGAACAAAAGTAGCAGCAAGAACACTTAAAAACTAGAAATGAGACTTGTACACATAATTGCTATCCTCAAATGATATTCACCCTCCCTAGGATTGTTTTTAGTGCTTAAACAGACTCATGGCAATGGTTTGTAGGATTGAACAAGCCTTTAAGAGGAAAAATACTTGGAACATTTTTGTTTTCTTCCAAGAACTTGAACGCTTGAAGGTTTGAATATGTATAGAAGAATTGGAATAATTCTTTCAAAGTTGAAATGTATTGTGATGATTTCTTATGTTTAGAAATGGAAAAATATCACCTATTTATAGTTTTCCATAAATACACCACAAAAAGGCTTAAATAATTCATGAAAAGTTGGGAGCTTTTCAAGCAAAGACACCAGAAAATCAAATTGTGAAACCGGCCTCACAGCTAGTTTCACTAGCCATGCACGCATGGTAGTAAACCATGATTGCGCAAGGCTCACGCAGTTTGGCTTCTACTTTTGCCGAAGCAAGGGGCTAATATCTAGCCGCAATTCCCACGTTTGATTTTAATTTGATGTCTCATCCTTTTTTCGTTCAATTCGTTCGTTTATGATTTTGAACAATTACAACAAATAAGTCCTCCCAGTCTGGGGCCTTGTTCTCCACTCTGGCAAACTCTTCCAAATTCCGTTCTCCTTTTGACTTCTTATCTACGTACTCCAATCTTTATGAAAGTCTGAGCCAATGTATCTGCCATCAACAGGTTGAAAGTACCACCCGATAACGCAAGAGTACAGTGTCTCAAAACCTTGCAAGTTAGTATTCGAGCCATTGACAGACACAAGAAGCCACAATTTGGTGAACCTATCAGGTGTGAGAAGAGCAGTGGCTTTTTCTCGAAGATTGATGGTGGAGATGGCATCAGCTTTCATTTCTTCCCTCTTTGAGGCCGAGGATATCTCCACAAGGTCAGGTTCAAAGCACTGAAGCTTAAGTTTGTTGCCAGACGAGGGTGATGATGAGGTCGGGGATTTGATCAATGTTGGTCAAACAATGCGAAGGGAAATGAGGGTCCCACTGTGCGAGCCAGAAGTATGGAAGCCTGACTCGATATTGATAAATAGCATTACTCTTTTAAAAATCATTTAAACCAAATAAGTAACTTAAAACCTTTTAAAGTATTGCAGCTTCTTGTTTTTGGTGGTCAAGATATGTTTTCATATACCGCTACACAATTACAACCCCTTTTTGCTCAATGGATACAAAACAGTAGACTCTCACGAAATCTTCCCTCCTTGCCTTCAATTACATTTGAAAATGACTTGTAAACTTTATTGTGACCGTCCCTCATTGGTTGT
>CAIGRB010148000.1:49023-65675 GCA_903798255.1 Fraxinus quadrangulata
AAAAATTTTGAGTAGATTCGATTCTGAAAAGAACCGAACCGAACTGACCAATATCCAGCCCTACTTAAGACAGCGTGTTAATCCTTAATCACAAATCCAATTTTTATTAGACATATTCAATTAGTCCACAATGAAATGAACATTTTAATACTCAATAATCATAGAGGAAACTCAAGATTTTAGAGCGACAAATACACGTTACCTTATATATTTTGGTAGTTCAAAGGAATATACTTTTCAACTATGTCGTTAGTTTTTTTATAGTGCATTATTGAAGTTAATCATGCAATAAAAAATTCATTAAATTATAGAAAGTGACTCCTATAACTAGACATGTTATAAAGATAACAATCTTTGGTAGGGACAAAAATTATATGAATTGATAGTAATGTATATCTTAGATTAGGTGGCCGTGGTTGGCCTTCAAACCTGTGTACACTGCAATATTATTTCCTAATAGTCCACATTATTTGGTTTTGTTCAACTTAAGTAGTTGAGAGTTGAGGAAAAAAAGACCTTATTACAATTGACAAATAAATTCCAAAAAAAATAAAAATTAAAAATTAAAAATCGTAATTTAGAGTACGTTTAGCTGAGCCTAAAGTAGAAGTTACTTAAAAGTGGTTTTTTTTTTTCTTCTTCTTATTTTTAGGATTAACCAATCATGACATATAACCTATAACACTAAATGAAAAGAGCCAGTTCCATTTCTAGTTCAATGGTGAGTAGAAATTGTTCGTCCTCATCCTTCGGTGGGGTACTTGTTATGCATTAGAGTAGGCAATAAAGAAAGCGAAGAATTGAACTCATTCAAAGAAGAAGACTACTAAAAAAATTAAAGAGAGTACTTCCATTAATAACGAATCAACACAATACACATCTTGTAATCTACATTTTACTCGAAATTGGAAAAATAACATTTGATTTTCAAACCAAATGAAGATTTGTACCCACTATAACTTTGTCCCTTTATTATTATTATTTTTATCTTGATACGAGTCTAGCATACTCTAAATAACAGATCAAGAAATTCAACCACCATAAATATAGTAAACATAATGCATTTATTATTGTCAACAGTGTTCTTACAGACAAGATGACATTATTACAAAGAAAAGAAGCCTAAGAAAATTTTCTTATAAGGCCTCTAAAACAGTAAACAGATAACCCTTCTGCTACAAATTCCTGTCCAATCCATTCACCAAAAGAAAAACCCTTTTCCAAAATAAAATATTATTTTTGGTTGAATTCTTCAACCTCCCAAAAAAGGCCTAAACAAGCTATGAGGTCAATTTCTTTACTCCAGAAGGATGAGAACATGGCAAGCAATAGTCCACCATGAAAAAAAAATGATAGAAAAAACCCTCCTTCAAAATGAACCTCATGGCAAACATCAAAGGGAAAATGGTTTAAAATGGAGTTACAGGATTTGATAGCCAGGAAAACAGCAAAACAAAGATTATTCTCATAATTATAGGCTTTAAATTTTATGGCAGGTTTATGTAGAAGGAAGGCACTTCTGTGTTTGAACTGGTTGAGGATCTCTATTTCCCATGAAAATTTTGAATGCTGCACGTAAATTCTTCACGAAATCCTTTAACGAAGTGGTGAATTCTTCATCCATCTGAATAAGATTAAATATGAGTTCTCGAGTGAAAATCAGATGAAGCATCAACATAGATAAAGATCTATTTACTTTGGATCTTCCTAGAGATGTAGCAATGAAGCGAACTGAGTGGCAAAAAATAATTCATGTAACTGACTACTTCTGAGAGCCTACTTGGTTCTGATATTCAAGTACCTCAAGTGCATGATTGGTACGCAATACTAGACATGACAGAATATTACAAGTGTTAACGTGCACAATTGCATGCAAAGTACAGGCTAAACATGAAAGTACCTGAGCAATAATAGTTATGTCAATAGCAGAATCTCCAAAAGCCATGGCACTGCTATTAACAACTGAAAGATTGAGTTTCTCAATTTCTGAAACAATCTTATCCAGTATTCCTTTCTTTCTTTCACAATGAACTCGAATAAGGACTTCTTTATCAGAAAATCTTGCTTCAATTTCCGGCAGCGGCTCATCAATAGGGCCTCTGGAAAAGTTCTCGTCTGATGAAGAACTTTCACTATCAGCACAAAGTTCATATTTCTTGACAAAAATCACAGATTCCATGGATTTCTTCCTAGTTTGCTCCTCAAGGGTCTTCACCTGGTCTTGGAGTTGTTTCAAGTACTTAATGGCGTCTCCAAGAACAGAAGCCTTGTCCATCTGGTTTGTAAAGCAATGATTAATGCACATTAGCATGGCAATAAGCTACGGTTATGTCCAGTTTTCTCTACAGGTTTAACGAAGAAAAATTGTACACGGTATTTCAACGCTTCTCACAAACACAAAACCAGCCCAAATCTATGAAATCCTTCATATAATAGGAATATTAGGACTACCATTGGGGACAACGATGGAGCGTGAGATTGAACCCGCAATGACAGATGAAACAACTTTGAGATTTGAGGATTGAAAGTGATAAGCCGATTATAAAGTAAAAATCTATATTCTGATACACTTGTACTGGTGATTTCGAGCTTTGTTAATCATTGGCTGATGTACTATCTATATTAAGAAAAAAAAACTAGTACCTTTTTCAATCCAGGAACCAGAGCAGACAAAGCTATGAACCTTTGGCTGAGCTTTTCTCTTCTCTTCCTCTCAGCCATAATATGATCTTGTGGTTGAGTCAGCCGCTCATTCATGCGAATTCTCTTAGCTCCTTGAGAAGCCTTCGACACATAATTTTGAGTTCTGATTGAAGGTTGGGAAATGACAGAATTAGAGGGACAAGTAGGAATACTAGTGGACCATGTCTCCTCCTTGGGCTTCACAATCCCTATTTGGTTAGTGTAATTTGAATTGACCAAATGAAGATTGTTGGACAGGGGTGGATTTGATATTTGATCAAATTTGCAATAATTCCAAGGGTCAGTTTTCGATTCTAGGGTCCGTTTATAGTTGAACATCGACTGAGAGAAAGACTGATGCAACTCTTGATTACCAAATGCAGCAGCCATAGACTCCCTGCTCAGGTCATCAAGTGAGTTTACAGGCCATTGGTGGATGAAACCATGATCATCCATTCCCTGTAAATGGAGATAATATTGATTAATCTGGTGACAACAAATTGCAGTGTATAATTTCAAAATCTTGGACACATAAATGCTCAAACCGAATGGAGCGCTAAAAATTATTTATGTGATGGACCCCAAATGTATTACGAATAAGACTTTGTTTGCTCTTGTTGCTTACTAAATGGATAACACTCCTTGTGTAAAAATTCATACAAGAAACTTTTAAGTTTGTTCCATTTTTAATAACTAGAAGCAACAAAAACAATTTAAGCTCTATACTGATAAATTTCAACCAAAATTCTTTTTCTCCACTTTGAACTAGACCCTATATAAAGGGAAAAAAAGACGATAAAGAAGACGATGGTTACCAATTCTGTCAAGCAACTGATGTTTGAGATCTCCATAAGCCCAGTGGAGAATCCTGCAAGAAAAGAACTAGTAAGTTAATTTGTAAGGCCGACAGTCCAATCCTACGTACTACAAGGTTTCCCAATCCAAATTTATGTTTTGTGCATGCTCTCTCTCTGTGTGTGTGACTTTCAGAGAGAGAGAGAGAGAGAGAGAGCTCAACCTTTTCAATGGTATGGACAAAGCAGAACTTTTTTTCCAAATTCCAGTCCTATAATCGAGGAAATTCCTTAACATTTATAAGTCCGACATATACCTCTCTCTCTCTCTCTTGTTTTTCTTCACGGGTTGTTGAATTATACATCAGAATATCTCTTTCATCAATAATCGGAATATAAAAAATGATTAAAAGATCTTGGTGGTTAGCTTTTAAGCTAGTAGAAAATAAGAAATAATTGGTCCCCTTTGCTGTCCAATTATGAAGTCTTTCACAACTAGCTCCGTTGAACTTTGAGGTTGCAGTGTGGAAAAACTTCACCAAATCCCGTGTAAAAAAGGCAATATTTTCAACAAAATTGTGCCCGAGTATGAAAAAAATATGAGAACATTGTTCACAAAATTGAACAATATATTCTTGTTTTACCGCAATCTAATTCAAAATGTCTGGTCTTTGATTAAAATAAGTGTAATATTAATAGGTTAAAAATATAAAAGTAACACGAGTCGATCAAAGAAAAAATACAAGTCATTTAAAGTTTCTTTCGTTCCGTACAACCCACCAGTCTATATATATAGCACATGGGTGACGTACTATCAACTCGTGATTAAACAGAAACCCTGGTCAAATTAAGATTAGTATTCATCCATATCCCAAAGAGTTATGATACACGTATATAACCGATGTGACCCTATACGTACCAAGGAGATTGTCCCCCTAGATGGTGGGGGAGAAAAGTTGTCCCCTTGACATGTACAGGGCTAACGTGGCCATGTATGTGCAACATATTTTTATCCCAAATTAATTTTGTCAAGGTTTGTTAAACTTGTTTTTTTTAATGAAGACTTGCTCCGTTGGCGTCATGTAATGAATACGAACAGCCAAAAGCAAACTCAAATATTTTAGTCCCATTAAAAAAAAAAATTTAGGAAAAATAAATTTTAAAATAGTGATTTTTCAAAAAGTAGGAAAACATTTTAAGTTTGTTTGCAAAATATTTTATTATAAAAATGTGCTAGTTAAAAATAAGTAAGAGAGAGAGAGAGAGAGAGAGAGAGAGAGAGAGAGAGAGAGTTTCAATTTCTTGTGGAATTTGAACGAAGCGTGATCCATCATCGAAATTCATATTCGAATACGAATTTCCGCCACGATTCACCAAAATACGAGTCTATCATACACCAGTCGAGCGAGAACATCCCACTGCATTTCCAATATCGGATTCAAATACAGAGTTCAAGTCTAATATAGATAAAACTAAAGACAGCACTTTGATACATGGGAAAAATGTGGGAGAACATGTCTTTATTAACAAGAGAGTACTCATAGAGATGAAGATTCCAATTCTATTACGTACAATAACAAATCTAAGCATACATTATTTATTACAGGGTATATCTGTGTGTAATCATGTTCCCAAACACGAGGGATTCTACAATGTCTTGCAAGAATATGTATGTACTACCTGGCAACCTGTTGCAAAGGAGGCCAAGCAATCTCGTCATCATCTGTGTAGCCATTTATGAAGAAATCCGAGCAATTTTTCCAGCACCCGTGATTATATGGGTTGCGGAACCTCCCATCTGGACCACGAAGATATCCATAACGTATAGCATTTGCCAATTCATTTGTGGTGATGTTCCGAGCAATCTGCAATTTAAAAAGTCAAGTGTAACCATGCTCCCTAGGCAAGGTAATATAGCGGTACGTTTGTATGTATAATTCAAAGAAGACTACTCGTGTGTGTTTCGAACCAAAGAGAATGATATTCATCGAGCAGCAAAGACAAGAAGGAAATTTAAAGGAAGGGAGGGATCCATTACAAGACGTGCCACATTGGCAAGCATGTTTGGCTAATATTATCCACGCAGACACAAACGTAAACATACGGCTAAATGCCATGCCTAGGAATCTCTGCAATTAAAATAGAATTATGCTACTTGTACATAAAAATTGTACATAAGGGATTACATAAAATTATGTGGAGGGAAAAGATTGGATCAAAAAGTTGACTATGTTTTAAACTAACAAATGATATAGTGACATGTGTCATTATATAACCCATTATATAAAGCTTGATGTACATGTAGCAAGATCCATTAAAATATCTATCTTGCACAGTGCTTCCTGTACTTTAACTGAGAGCTAGAATGATACCACTACGGGGATACAAAATTTCAGCACCAGGGGGAAAAAAATCAAATCAAGCAAGTGGAGCATACTCAAGCAAATTGAGCATCTGAAAGCTTTTCTTCCTTTACTCCTTTCCCTTAATAAGTAAATATCAAAATGCACTCATATTTTATGGATGCAGTTCATTGAACCTGATAAAATGACCTCAGAGTAGAAATCATTAATGATTAAAACTACAAGTAAATTATCTATTCAAACAATTTTCACTGGTTCATATAATTAATTATGACCTCATGAACTGAATAAAACCAAGTAAAAGCAATCTGACAAAACTGAGAAATGATAATCGACTACAGTGAGCACTCTGAAACAGACAAACATGAACGTGATTAAACCTTGAAGCAAATAATCAAATGTCAACTCTTCAATTGTGACTGGAAAGAGAGATGAAATGAAGAGAAAAAAGGCATATCCCTTACCTGGGATGCTTGAACCGTCAATAACGTTGCAGCAGCAATAAAGATAGCTGCATCCATGACCAGGAAAGAAATAATCCCAGGATAATTAAAAACAGTGTGATGAAGCCATGTTTCTTCCCTTGCCAATGCTGGTACAGATGTCCAAATTCCTGCCATATTACACAACTTTCAATCTTATGAAAGGTTTGGGAGTAACATTTACAACTAACAGTAAATAGAAGTTTAGCTCCTCTGACATACTTTGAACAGCAACAATCCCACCAATAAATGCTGTTGATGTCCCCAAGCAGAGAAAAACAAAAAAGTCCCATTTATTCCTCTGCAATATTCACGATGACAATAAACAACGAAGTTAATAAGAAATAAAAATGTGGGAGAAAAGGGAAAAAATGATAAACCAGTAAGTATTCTCAGTGGGGAACAAGCAAATAGCACCAAGTTAGGCTGCAAATTCACAAACTCATAATGCCATGCAGCATATTCAAACCACTTGACGCCATCAAGAGGGACATAGATTTTAGTAAATGTTAATATTCTATAACATGATCAAAGGTGTTTGAATGCCAGCTTCAAGAAAGGAAAAAGCAAAAAGTAAAAATTGATCAAACACAGCACAAGTGATAGCCCACTTCAATGGGAAACAAACATAGTACTTTATATGTTGTCCATCCATGTTAATTGACAATAACCTGGCACAACCATTGTTTAAAAGGCTTGTGTGGCATATGCCTTGTGGCCCATCTAAAGGTGAGGCACGCACTTGGTTCTTCAAAGCTTATACCTCTTGAATATTAGGCATCCAACTAGACTCATTGCATCTAGAGGTTTATGAGGTTTGCATCTCAATTTTAAAGGCTTGGATTGCGGATTTTTCATTTTTTCTGAAGTTAGGTTTATTTATTTCCTTTTGGGTTTTGGTTATTTTATGACCCTGGAAGAAAAACTGGGCTCAATTTATAGGAGTACATTTTTTGGACATGTAATGTTGGGCACGGGCATCTTTATCTACTTATAGGTATGCCTTTTCCCTGTTTTTACCTACTTGAAAAAAAAAATGGGCTCAAGTGAACAGGGTGGGCTTTTGGGTTTCAAAGTTGGGCTTCTTTATGTGCTTTGGGATTTGGGAGGAGAGGAAAGGGGAGGACATTGCCAGTGATGGGGAACGGGAATAGAGGGATAATACATGCTGATACATCCTTAACATAAAAATGGGGCTCAAAAGGGGGCTAAATTTTACTTTGATCGGGTCACAATAACAAAGAATACCAGGTCACAGCAATTTGCACAAGGCAAGTCACTGGAAAATGAAAAAGGCAAGACCAGATTGATTGTGATATGGAAAAGTGAATAAATTCAAGGATCATAAAAGGAGCAAGGACAATTTGATTCTAGCACCATATTATGCTGGGACAAAAGGATAAATAGAAATCACAAGAAATCAATTCAAATTCAAAGCCTACACAAAATTTTCGTAGGGTATCACGTAAACTATAAATAATAGATAATTCCTGAATGCATCTGGCGCTGTCATCTCTAAACATACGATGATGAAGAGGCACTTCGACAAAAACTATACCAGCAAAGATGATCTGGCAACTCTATATATTCATCAGTTGTCTACGTGTAAGTATGTGATCAGCATGGCCTTAGTCACTGAGTAAAAATTGTATGAATTCTTAGTACTTACCTTTCCCACACAGTTTGAGATCCAGGGGCAATGGTGATCAAACTGTTCCACACAGCTTTTACATGTCGGACAGTGCTTGGAGCGAATAGGTCTTATTATCTACAATACAAACATGAAACAACATAAGAAAACAAAAGGTTTAAAAGAGCAATCAAGCCTCAAATGCATCAGAGAAAGCAACCAGATGCAACCATACATTTCTTAGTTATTTGATATCAAAATGACAACTTTGCAAACAAACCTTGCATGTAGGGCACAATTGAGACCAGTTTCCAGTCCAAATGGGGTTACTATTCAAATCAGTGTTCAATAAAGGATCCTGTGTTACATTAAAACAATTTGATCCAGTACCATGGTCGCTTGGAAAAATTGAGAGACCAACTATTATACAAGAGATCAGGTACCTCCACATCAGAACGGCTATCCACCCCTTTCTTTATATAACCAGGATCTTTACTGCAGCAGAATGAGAGAATCATCACCAACTAAAAGAGCAGTAACAATAAGGATCCAACTTGAAGACAAAAAATAAAAATAAAATAAAATATAAGGGCCTGTTTGGCCTGATTTTAATTTAAGTCTAAATCAAACAATCAATATCAACCAACAAAAACTTCTATCACAATCCACCTTAAATCTGATTTTAATCTACATCAAACACCCTCTAAAAACTGAAACTATATTTGTTGTTGCTTTTGTGTCCATGACAACATATAATTGCAGAAAGATATCTCTAAACACAAGGGATTTCAGGTAGGTAAGGAAAAACACCCCCCTTTTCTTAAAAATGTTTTCCTGGAACCCCATATTATTTAAATCTATTTCCCCCGTTTTTCTTCCAAAGAAACGTGCCAAATGAGCAACGAGCAACACTACCACCATACGTTCATAAACTATGTGACAAAATAGTCGAGAAAATATATTTCTCAATGAGATATAGCTATAGCCATTTAGAATCATAAATGTGGGAACAAGATGCCACTAGCTCAAGTAGCCAAAATTAAATTATTTTTATAGGAAAATGTTATAGCTCCTCATGTCTCCAAAAGTAATGCATGTTAAATAGCAGTTAAAAATCACAAAAGCATACATGAATATTGTTGTATACCAAGATTGCATGCCACAATCAGAGAGTTAACAGTTAAGACTGCAGTATTGTGTGCTCAAGTATCAATGAAATACGTATATCTTTCTGGTATTGTAGAATCCAGAAGAAGAATAAATCAAGTAAAAACATGTGGCTGCCTAACTTATTAATGTATCATTGATAGATAAAGTCTACCTACTGCAGCGCACCAACATGATTAAGGCACCCACTGCTAAAGAAACAGCTGTCCATCCCCAAAGTCCAACAACAGCTGTAACCTTTGTAAGACTAGGAGCTAGCACAAGAATGGAACAATAATTAGAAAGATAATCTACCTCACCCACTAATAGAATAAAAATCAAGATATAGCTTTACCGACCAAAAAGAACTGAGCTAATGAAGAGAATGATATTAATAACCACTAGACTGAAGAGAATTGGGGCATAACCAATTGTCCTGCCTTTTCCAATGCAAACTCTGTCTTCCATATTCTTTGTCTGAGCACGGCGTGCACTGGACTACATCAGATTAAATCATTCAACGTTATGCACGCAAAAAAGGAGTTACCTTGTGGAAAAGATAGACTATTTTTGAATTAAGTGGCAAGAAAATTTTGTTGCTGAGAAGATGGAAAGAAGACAAACAGAAACTACAATCACGGAAAGAAGGGAATCCAAGTCAAATTTAAATTGCGAGTTGCAATTTGTAACGGAAGGAATCCTAGCAGAATTTTAAATTGCAAAGGGTAACGACAAACAAAAATAGAAAACACAGAAGGGCATCCTCGTAGAATGCAAACTGTAAGGACGGACATTAAAAAAGAAAAATATAAATAACCTCGTGGAGTACTAAATTGCATGTCTTGGAGGACAAACAAATCTTTTATCACAATGAAATTATATGGAGAACTGAAAGTTCATCTGAATCAAATGACATCATAGCTGCTAAAAGGGGCTGCTACTTGGGTCAACAAACCCTTTATACTCTGTAAGGTCTTTCGTGCAAAATTCACAGGAATGAAATGCAAGTCAAAGAAATTTTCAGCTAGCAAAGTCAAGCACTTGGCCACTCACAGCATGGCCATTCCCTCTCTTATCAACTCTCTCAAAAAAAAGAATAGCAGGCTCGAGTATAGTAACATGAACATAGCAAAGTAATCAATGACACCTCTTATATATTGCCACTTGCATATTTGACAACAGCACTTGCTCCTGTCATCCATCAAAACCTGCACAAGCCTAACATCTCCCTCTTGCTTCACTGACATCCATGACTATACCCTATGAACTCCCCACCCTCCTTGAAGACAAAATGAATGGTACATTGTTGGTAAGTGCTAGAACTTTAACAAATATTCTACAATTGCCTATCAAATCAAACAAGTCGTGGTAAAACAATTCATGGTGTCAAACATCTCATGCACATCA
Organism: Fraxinus quadrangulata; assembly: GCA_903798255.1. NCBI lineage: Eukaryota > Viridiplantae > Streptophyta > Magnoliopsida > Lamiales > Oleaceae > Fraxinus > Fraxinus quadrangulata. The sequence goes on from CAIGRB010148000.1 coordinate 59,528, forward strand.
TTTTGTTATAGATCATAGTACCTAAGAATGTCTAACTTACAATTCTGAAAGGTAAATGCAAATATATATTGCTAAAGCTAACATTAATACAGAACTACTTTGATAAGAATTACCACTGAAGTTACATACAAGGAATTGTGCAACATGCCGATGACCTTTATCAGAAGCAAGCTCTACAGGTGTGAATCCTGCTTTATCTTTTACCATCAATTCCAGCTTTGTGCCAGCATGTACAAGTACAGTGCACGCCTCCACATTTGCTCTCAATGCAGCCCAATGCAAAGGTGTACAGCCTGATCAGAGATATACAATCAAAACTAGCAAAATAGTGCAGCTGCTCTGGCCGTTAAAGTGCCTGATTTTATGCTCTTAACCTCTCTATCCAATTCACGGTTGTCAAATTCTCTACAGTGGTACTAAGATTGTTGAATAAATGAGCATGTGTGGCTTTGCTTAAAAGGAAGTTAAACTTAAAAGATTATTAATTTTGCCAATCGTGATTTTTAAAGTTACTTTATTCACCAATACAACTTACTTTTCTCGAAAGTAAGGCAGAAAAGTAACATTAAGGAGAGCCAAACATGACCTACAAGCTCAGCCCAAAAAGGTACACTTAATGACCAAGTAACGGTGTCAAGTTTGGAAACAACACTTCCAATCTTCAATTATCTTCACTGCCACAAACTTTCTTCCAATGTGGTAGGAACTATTACATTCCCAAAACCACACTTGCACGTAGATAAATCATTTCAATTAAATGCATAATTATTCATCCATTTATAACTTTCTGAGGCCAGGAAAAAATTGTTTTGTAACAGTTGTTAAAGTGGACATTCCCTCATCAATTTCTTTCAGTTGTTCTGCCAACCACTCAACCCCAACCAAAGACTTCTCATTCCATCAATCAAAATGAGAGGGAGACAAGGAAAAGAACAGCCAGGAATGGTGAAACTTGATTGTTCGTCATAAAAAGGATAGTGTAAGATAGCTTGAGAAAAACATAAAAATCAAGTCAGGTAATTTCTTCAATTATTTATGTAGCCAGGTAAATATTAACAATAAAAGACACTAAAATGTGAAAATTGCATTTGCACATGCCCAAAACTCTTTAACGTTGTTCTACCAAAAATAGGAATTTTGAATGATGAGTAAGATTGTCCCCATACCTTGGCAAAAATCTAAACACCTAGAAAATTATAAGTATAAACATAATAAAATTTATGTTTGAAAATGAAATAAAGCTTAAACATACTTCAACCATTGCAAATTATTTTACTCTTCCATGTGTAGTACTTCTTGACTATGTAGTTATACCATGCAAAGAGAACTTGACTCCAAATTATACATGATTCCAAATTATTTAAGAATGCTCCATCCCAAGTTAAGATACCTTCTTTATCTTGTCTCCCTTGGCAGGCATCTCTAAACAGAAGTAATCTAATGGTATCAGCAAATCCCTTGTATGCAGCCCTAGTTGGAAGCAGCAGAGGATCAATTTGTGTTTGAAATACTCAAAAAAAAAACCATAGTTTAATGCATTTAAATATAACAAGACTACCATGAAAGCAATCACCATGAGTTTGAGAGGCCTTCACTTTCATGTACATCCACCAATGCAAAGCAAAAAAGTGGGTTTTTAGGAGTATCACTTTTGACTTTTCAATACCAACATGGAAAAATAGCAAATTCGTGTACTGAACATTTCACATAAACCAGAGCACTTGTCCCTAAATGCATTACACCGAAGAACCAAATTATGGTCGGCGTGGGCATGAAAACCACACGCAATAAGGACAATCATGCAACAGAACTAGAAGATGATGCATGGCCAGCCAGACAATCACTAAGTTAGGGAGAACTCTGAAAATCAGATATATTACTAGAAAACATGAAGTGAAACTAAAATATTTTGAAAGATTAAAGAAACACTCAAACAAGAAAATAGGACCCAACAACAGCAGATGTTGCTGAGCAAAGAAATTATAAGTCGGGGAGACAGAGGCTAATGCTATTAATATAAATCTCTACTCCCTTCATTATGAAAAAAGGAATGGAGCACAGTATTGTGGCACAGTAGCTAAAAGTATTTTGAATGTTTCAATGTTCCCATTTCCAGGAAAAAAAAAAAAAAAGATGCATAAAGGTGTCATGAATATATTATCCAAAATAAATTTCTTCAGAAACCAAAGAAAGAATTAGAGAAATATCTCACGTAACGTTTATACTCAATTTTTTATCAAGAGAAAGCTATGACTAGAATTTTCCGGGAAATAAGAAAGCCAAAATGAAAAAGACAAAGGTTAATCATAGATTAGCACTGTAAAGACACCTAATCCTGAAATTTTAGGAAAAATCAGTTTCTGAAAATTGAAAGTATCATTTATTTATATGGTCTTGCAAAGCATTATGCATATTTTATTTTAAAGTTGACCTATACAATAGCAACCAAGTCGTCTCAGACATCAACGAATTATCATAGCAAGAGAAATATATGAGTGAAAAGTGTATTCAAATAATTTAATGTAACAGAATAAAATATTATGGTATATAAATTGCACAGGCATTAAACATACCAGTGAAGTGGAGTCCTCCCGTCATTATCAGGTACATCAAAATCAGCATGATAGTTAGCAATGATGTGATTTAGAAATGTTGTTTGCCCATATTGTGCTGCGACGTGAACTGCCTGCAACGTAAATAGTTTTGATTTAGGTAGCTGCCATCAATTGGAATATGGAAACATAAGATATGTGATACATCAACAAACCATAAAATAAAACTGAACCACAGAATTTTCACACTGCCCCATGTGAATAGAACTCTGTATCCGACTCTCCTTTTATAAAACGAGTCAGAGAGAGAGAGGTGATTTTGCCCTTAAACCGTATCATCAATTCTATATGTTTGAGATAAAAACACAGCTTCGTGTCCACTGACAGATTACATTACTTACACAAACATATGTGCATGTGAATTTGGTCACCATTAAATATATATGCACCACAAGGTTCTAATCATTTAAACATTATTGCCTAATGCTCTTTCCATTGGTTGGTGACAACGCGAGAATTGGATTTTTCATATTTGAAATTAATATTCGTTTTCTCATTTACTATGTATTTCAACTGTAGGGACCAAAAAATAAATGAAAATAATGAAATACTGCTAGCATCAGATAATTTCCAAAAAGATCACCCACACACTGCGTCGCTTCCTAAAGAAGTAATCCATTCTGATGCCACGTCTATAACAGTTTACCACAAAATCTATCTTTTCTCAATAGTAAATAAAGAAACCACTATGAAAATTTATGCGGCTCAAAACACACCCTAAATTCAATCCTATTGACTGAAAATTAAATTTCCAACAGAGCTTCAACTGTATACATTTCAATGCCACAGTCTGAAAATTAAAATGTCAACAAACTCAAAACAATTACCCGATAACCATTAACATCAGCAGCCTCAACACGCGCCCCATTCTGCATCAGCGTGTCCGCTGCTGCTATTGAACCACGAACCGCTGCCCAGTGCAGTGCCGTTTGCCCCGCATTATCCGAAGCATTCACATCACCACCACGCTTCCACACAAAAACTCAATTATATCAAATCAATTGTCAAACACAAAACAGACCCCAAATAAACAAACGTAAACAGGAAATTATAAGTTTTAAACATATATTGCAATAGTATACCTCAATTATGTACTGAACAACGTCAGCGAAATTGTTGAGGGCAGCCCACTGTAGGGGATAGTATCCATTTCCGTCAGGTTGGGAAACCGAAACGCCATCGTTTTCGACAAAGTGCCGGAGCTTCTCGAAGTCTCCGTACGCAGAGGCTGAATAAATGTCTATTATCTGGAGTTCATTAGGGTTCCGATTGGAGGGTTTCTGGTCAGCTGATTCTGATACGATTTCGATTTCTGATGAAGCCATGTGATGTGGAGACAGCCTTTTGATCGGATTGTTGAACAATTTGGGTTTTTAGGGTTTTAAATTTAGGCGTTATGTGGTGCAAACTAAGAAGTTACTGCGGGAAGGTGGTGCCTAGAATGGAAGGTTTGAGGTACTTTTCTGGTAGTTGCTTTTACTTTTCATTTTCTGAAATTATTCATTTATTTTTGTAAATTTTCTTCTTTATTACACTATGCTAAAAATAGTGATTTTTTCTTTTCAATTTTTTAAAACCGGTCTTGACAATAACCACCAAATTTGTTATTAATTGCACCAAATTTTAATTGCACATCAATCTTTGTTCATTAAAAAATTCGTGTTCATATCTTTTTTCGGTCAAATCCTTACGTTCAATCTTCCATTAATTAACACATTACATGCTTGATGATTAGGTTATGAACAAAATATTTTTATTTGCGTGTTTGGAAATGAGGAAAAAATACATTGTCATTCTTTTCTATTTATATTTTTAAAAAATATAACGGACAAATAAATCATTTCACGTCCTCCCATTGAACTTTATGGACGAAAACTGTCATAGAGGCGAGATATACGAATTAACGGACAAAATTAAGAACATAAATACACAAACAAACAAAATTTGGGGACTTTTATTATAATAAATGTAATGCAATTAAAAAAACATCTTATATCTATAATATATTAAAGGGCACAACAAATTTTACTTACCACACTCCAATATAATTACGCTACAATTAAAACGTGTTTTTAATAAATACACCACAATAAATTTACAATTATAGTCTTAATCCAATTTTTTTTTTTAAAAAAAAAGAAATTACTCCTTATTTTTTCTCATCTTTTTTCGATCCATTCTTTATGATTGTCATATTCCATAGCACAACCTCAAAATTTCTACCATTTCACTTGAATTTATTATTTTGTAGTATCCGCTTCTCAAGCAACAACCATACAATTGATATCACTCCTTAATCCTACATAAAAAATTGAATGAAAACCTGAACAACTAGAAATGTTAAAAAATTATTCTAATGACTCATTTGGCTGTAGAATTTAATCACAAATTCAATAATCCATCGACAAAGATGATAGTTACAAGTAAAGCTATAAGAACATTCCCTTTCTAGACATTGAAAAATCAACAAAGCCCAGGATTTTAAGAATGTCATGACTTCCCAGGAACCAACTGTTTATTAATTGAATCTAGTAAATCGCTCACTTAACAAATCACCAACTTCACACTAGAGGTGTTAATTTCGATCGTCGACTCAGCGGCCACCGAACCCCATTTTGGAGCGTTAGCCCAAGCCCGGGCTCACCAGTGTGGCTCAACAAGTCACACGAGGCAACTCATGTCATGGGGCTATTTTCGGCCAGCAACAAGCTAGGCCTAAAAAAAAAAAAAATTTTAAATTTAAAACATGTTGCTTGATATTTAAAATAAATAAATAAATAAATAATCATGACCCCACTCGACTCAACAAGACTTGAGCAGAAAGCTCGGGTCAAGTCTAAATTTCTTAGCCGAACAAAAACTCGGCTCAACTCGAACAAAAAAAGTTCAAATCATTTTTACACGAGTCGAACCCGAGCCTCAAGTTTCGGCTTGCAAGCCGACTCGACTTGTTGACATCCCTAGCTTCGCACTATGGATCCGTCGAAAAAATTGAAGATCCAATTAACCGAAATTGGGATTTGTTGAACAAAAAATTGGCCCAAACGAACAAAAATAAAACTTGGGTTTCCTTTATATTGTAGATTCAGAGTTGGAACACTCCAACCTATTTCTTGAACAAGAAAGCGGTTCTCTCACTTCCCCATTTGGTTTCTCTCTCTAGATTATTGTCTAAAATAGAATGAAAGGATTTTGGGAGCTTTCAAGAAGGAATTTTATGGCCTCTTGAAAGCACGGTACATCCACAAAGAAAATGAATACAAAGATGCTATAGTGATTGTGGTGTCTATAAGATTCTTGTTCATTCATGTATTTTCGTTATTAATTTTCAAATAATTAGCATTCAAATTTATTTAATTAATTTTAATTAGAATATCACCTCCATGTCTTCATTATTAATTCTCAATTAACTAACACTTACATATTTTTAATTATTAACAATTAGATATTTACATTCAAGAATGCAGTTTATTATTTACATCCATAAATGCTAAACTGCATTCTTGAATGTAAATATCTAATTGTTAATAATTAAA
>CAIGRB010148000.1:65870-79044 GCA_903798255.1 Fraxinus quadrangulata
TATATATATCTTGGTATTAATTTTAAATTAATTAACATTCACATTAATTCATGTATCGTATTTGTCATTTATATTCATTTATGCATTTACTTGTAATTATAACACTCACATTTAAGTATACATTTTATTATTTATGTGCATGTATAATAATTAATATTTATTTTTCAAGAACTTACATTTATCTCAAAATTAGATCAAAAGAGTAAATGGAGGATCAAAAATTATTTTCATGCACTTATAAAATATTTTAAAATAACTTGCAATGGTAAATATAAATACAAAAAATTTTAAGTGATCGATCCGAATACAGCTGTAGTTAAAAGTGGAAGTCAAAAATTAAATTATAAATATTAGTCAATACTTCATTCATACAAGAACAAAATATGTATCAATAAACCAGATATTAAAATCATATGATGTCGTGACAGTGTGTATTTTCAACTTTCAGATTTTAAGGTTTTGGTTTGGTGTACTTATGGTGACTTGGAGAGACATAGAGGACGTGTTTGTTGTGCAAAGTGAAGCGGTTATTTGACAAAAGGGTTATGTTATGTGTACCTAATAAGTTACATAATTTTTGATCGAATTGACAAGTGGCAGCCTTCTATTGGGAGGACGTGTTTGTATGCAAAGTGAAGGGGTTATTTAACAAAAGTGTTATACTATGTATACCTAATATGTTACATAATTTTTGATCGAATTGACAAGAGCCACAAAATTTTTGATCAAATTGACAAGAGGCTTTTGTCAATTCGATGCCTCTTGCCAATTCGATCAAAAATTATGTAACATATTAGGTACAAATAGATTTGTCCTTGACAAAAGCGATTATTTGACGAAAAAAAAATTATAAAAGTTTTAACGGATTTTGATTTTTAAAAAGATGAAATTTATAGTTTAATGTTGATAAAAATTGTGAATTTCATTAAAATATGTGGTTAAAATTAATTTATTCTCAAATTTTTAACAACTTTTAAGCTTTTGCAAACAAGCTTTTAACATTAATATTAAAAAAGCTTAAATGCAGAAACATGCGACGAAATGTCGTTTATTTTGTATACTTAATGATTTTTGTTGAAAAAACCAACAAATGAATGCCGATAACTACAATCTATTTTTTTTAATTGCAACATAAATAAGAATTAGAATAGCACTTGTTGTTTGGTTTGCGACCTCAAACCTCGATAAATAATAGGTTAATATACCATCTTATCATACTAAATAAGTCAGACCCAAGACTATGAGATCAACTTAGACAATGTTATCGTAATTGCAAGAAACATCTTGATTCTTCATTGCTCACAAATTGCTCCCACTTGACCGTCAAGTTATCAACTATTCCCAAAACGACAAGTGACATTATGATGTCATTAACTTATTTTCAACCAATCACAAGCCGGTAATGATTACCCAACAACAGGTAATCATTGCATAGTGCCATAGCTACGATATAGGCATCAGGATAACTTCTGTGGCCGACCTCAGCAACCAATTAGAAAAGATTTTGGGCGATGACACACATTCCTAGATCAACACTATAACTGAAATAATGTTAGGCGAGCAAGTGGCTTGATCTTTAAGCCTATAAATAGGGAGCAATGCCCTATACAAAGTGCATTGCTCATAAATAGGAACAAATCCTCCTAAAGGAGATCTCATGTAATCATCAAAGACACTTCTAACAACCTCTTTCAAGGCAATCCCTCGTTCATATTTCACAAGTTTCCAACAAATTACTTTACTAAATTTTTATTAAATTGGTCTAATTACTTTACTAAATTTCTAGTACATTGGTCTAAATTTATTGTGTCATTTTTAATCATCAGCATTTCTTAATGTAACCGAATGTGTCACCAACATCTTGTAATCCACTTTGTTTGGTGAGATCATGAGATTCACTTTTTCTTTCCACTCTCGAAGTTTAGGATTACCGTGTGTCTCAATTTTAAATCAAAGAGAAAGCATGTAGTGCTCTAATAGCAATGTCAAATACATGGCCATATCCCAGCGGAATTGACAAGCAAGCGTAATCAAGACTACTTGATTTCGCAAGTCGAAAATAATCGAAATATTTAGGATTAAAATAATAATGATAATAGCCTAATGATCCTCCATTCAAGCTCTTATCCAGCCAGTTGTGCCGTGGGTAGAAGGGGTTCACAGAACATCAGAACCCCACCGATACCTCAGAATAGGAGGGGAGGGTGGGATTTTTGGACAATTTTTTATGGATAATGCTTGTTGTACATAATTTATGTACATAGAGAGGTACATAATGTGATGTATCAATTATTCGATAATTAATATGAAAGTGTGAGATTTGAATTAAAAGTAAGATATGTGCCACGTGTAAATATGTGAATCATTATGTGAAAATTTATGTACTCGTAACAAATTCGATTTTTTATTACCGTGGGCCCCATGCTTGTGAGTGTATATAAAACTTCAACCCAATTTCTGTACATATGGCTTTGCTCTTATCCAGCCGTGTGTGTCAGTTTGACTATCCGAAAAGCCAGGTTGGTCGAGTTTTGATGACGAAGACAAAGCTCGATGAGGAGGGCAACGTGAAACACTAATCTTCATTCTCATAAATACAAGATCAGATCAGATCAGATCAAATTAAACATGATGTAATACATACTTCCATACACAACTCAAATTTTGAAACCAACTCGAGTATTGAAATAATGATCCATTGGCGCCGCGGAACAATGTGCCAAAGTGCGTAGATTATCCGACGTAAACAAAAGATTTGGCTCGTGTTAAATCCAAAACTGATTTTTGAAGTGAACAGTTAATATTCGAAGAAAAATGATGTTAATTTGTGTAGCAGTAGGGTGATTCATAATCATGAATAAAAATGAAATAGAATTTAGAATTTAAAATTCTGCACATTTGATCATAGATCTATGAAATAAAACAACACAGAATTTACACATTTCTATAAAGATTATAACCTACTATTCCCAGCGAAACCTCGATTTTCAACAACTTCCTGAGCTGATACCTCCTCTCCAGCGGCGGCTGACTCTTTTACCTGCGACGATTCTCGTCGGAATATGGTATTAAAAAGCGAAACGCACTTTGCGATTGACGCTTTCACTTGAGGGACAGGCCTAGAAGGCGACGACGAACAACTGGAAATACGTGATGGCGTTGGTTTGTTGTGGTGCCCTAATATGAGCATTGCTGCTGTTGGCGCCATGACTTGGTGAAATCCAGATGAATTATTTGAAGCAAATTTCTCGAGGATGAAGAATGGTGCGTTTGGGGTTGTGAGAGTTTTAAGTTCCAGGGGGGAAGAAACACACTGTGGGCGCTGTTTTGTTGGTTTTCGGTTTTGGATTCTGCGTTTCATTTTAGTCCCCAATCTATTGACACCACCCACAAGCTACACAACAATCTTGAAAACATTACGGATGCATTTATAGGATAATTCTAATACTTTTACTCTATTGTTAATCAAGTCATTGTACTCGAAGTACGTTTAGTCAAGTAATTACTCTTTAATTACATTTCAATTAGATAATTTTGTCCAAATTTCATCACTTGAACCGATGAAAATCAGTAAAGCGATAGTCATAATTTATTTTGCCCAAATTCACTTATTCTACCCCAAACAACTAATAGCTACATATAATGAATTTTCATTTATTGATTGTCATGTTCTATCTTCTATAAAAGTGTCACCTACGCACTAGAATACACCGTTTATGATGCAAAGGCAGCTGATCGAGAAAAAGTTTTGACGGCCATTTCCATTCTGATGGTCAAGTCAACTATCAGACGAGAGATAATTAGTGCAAAAGACGGGATATGGGGTTTGGCTAGGGTTAGAATTTCATACCTTTTTGTGAAATGAAATCGCGTACATATAGAAAAATAGAAATGAGCTAAGATGGTCAGTGGATCGAGCCCAAGTCGAAGACGGATTTGCTTGATTTAATAAATTCGATCCAATTGAATAATTGATACTGAGTCAATCATGTGGGACCCTCTCCATCACGCGAATACCATTTATAGATATAATAGTTATCATTTTAAATCATATATTAAAGTATAGATACAAAATAAAACATAGTTACTTTATACTAAAGTGAAAGTATAATTTTACCCTTGTTTGGTACATATTATTTTTAAAATACATTTTTTTCTCTCTTATTTTTGACTATACATTCTTTAATAAAATAATATTACATGTTAATTCAAAATTTTTCTTTATTTTTTAACCACACATTTTCTATCAAAATACTAATCCAAAATGCATTTTCATCAAAAAATAAATGGAACTCAAACAAGTTCTATGCATATGATTTTTTCCTAACATTGATGCATCGCTTTTACGAATTTAGATGTAATTATTAAAAGTTAAACCAAATTACAAATAAGATGAAATTACTGCCATTTTGACTTCCGGAATGTGACTGCAAAATTAGAACTCATGATACACACCTGTTTCGGCTAGTTTTGAATTTAGCCCACAGCCTACTTCTGGCGTTTGGTTTGCGTATGGAATCAGCGGGCTTCGGCTTAAATTTCATATTAACAGAGAGCAGTAGTTTGAAACTTCCAATGGACTTTAAAGGTAGATTATTAATGACAGATAATAGTTGTTTTTAACTGTCTCTAACTCCATCTTTGTAAAAAGGTAAAACGTAGAACTGAACTTATATGATTAAGAAGAAGATAAAGAATGAAAAATGTATGGTTCGAATCGACAAATGGCACGACACCAATTTAAACAAGAAAAGCTATATAGACCAGATCTTCTCTCGGGCTCAAACAGAACTTCAGCAGATTTTATTGCGGTAATTTGATGATGATTTACATAATCTAAGACCACCAATGTGCAAGTCATCCAGAATTCGCAGGAGTGAACTTCAATGAAATACTGTTAACACAATGGCGTTCGTCCGTAGGTGTACGAAACCCTTCACCTTTAAAAACGTGACCGAGGTGACCACCACAGGCTGCACATGTAATTTCTACCCTCATTCCATCTGGATCCGGCTGAAATCACGCACCAACAGGGATACGATTATTTCTAGCAATATTTGCTGACGTAACACGTGGAATTAAGTAAAGAAAAGAGAAGAAAAACTCACATTTCGGTTTATAGCCCCTGGGATACCCTCATAGAATGCTGGCCAACCACATCCCGAGTTAAATTTTGTTGTGGATCTATAAAGGGGGGTTCCACATCCTGCGCATTTATAGATACCTTCTTCAAAGAACTTGTCATACTCCCCAGTGCCAGGATACCTGAATATCAGTCAAGAATCAGTACGCAATTGCAACATTTCGAATACAAATTCTATGACTACTTAACTCACAAGATACGGTTGTAGCAAAACACGCATCAAAATCTTACAGCCATACTCTACACCTTACATAAAATTTACAATTCCAAAGATTCACTCAACATCCCAGTGATCCAACATTTAGAGCATGTTGGCTAAGCGAAAAAGCACCTTAAATATATGTATTTTAAGTAAACTATTATTTCAAAAATGATTGGATAGGCTGTTCTTGCTTAGCTTAGGCTTCATTCTCTCCTTAAATCCTCGTGATGAAGGAAAGTTTATATCTAGCAGTGACGACCTCCTGTAAGGTAACATCCCCATGGTTTCATAAAAGCTTCAAAAGTTTTGAGACAGCCCAATTTCCAGGGCTTTGTCTTTCTCTCAGTTTAAGTAAAAAATTACTTCAACAAGTGAGATTACTTTCAAAGTAAGTAACTTATTTTCGACTTTGACCAACCAAAAATTATTTATTTTAAAACCTATTCATTTACTTCTAAGGAAATTTTTTAAGTTTACAAAAGGTGCACTTAGTAACAGTATCATACATCAGGAAATAATATTCTTTCAAATGAACTCAGTTACACGTGACAACAATAATCTTTCCTAAATGAAAGGGCACAGCTACAGTAGTCAACGAGAAACTAACTTACCACCAGAAACATTCCTTTGACACAATTTTTACATCTACTCAGCCCCTGTTTGATAACCATTATAAAAAAAAATTGGGGAAATATGATGTTTGAATAGTGATTTTTTGTATGATGCGTGGTTAAAAAGTAGGTAAAAGTTTTGGATTAATGTACACAATATTTTATTGTGTGAATGTATGGTTGAAAATGAATATGAGAAATAAATAATTTTAATTTAAAAAGAGTCAAAGAGGGGCTAAATGATCCAATTGATTTCACAATTTTTTTTTTAATATTTATACGATAACCACCATATTAATTGATTGATTAGAAGGAAATATTTTGACAATTGGCCATTTCTGAACTCTGTTAAATATTGATCTAGAAAGTAACTTCTGATATTTTAGCCCCTGCTTGACAACCATTCAAACAAAATGTTGATTAAGTGAATTTCAAACGTTGCAAACTTCATCTTGAAACCTGTGGGGCCATCACATGCCCATCACGTGAGTTTTGGCCTTGAGATGTGACCCCCATAGAATAGAGGGAGGATCAGAAGCTACACTGAGTGACAGGATGGACAATTAGCAGCACAGGAACACAAGGAGGGCTAACCAGCTTTGCTGGTGGTTGTTGATATCCATGAATCTAGGGGGCAATATAGATAGAGTCATAGAGATTATCTACAAATTTCTTTTCTTAGACAACCGTAATAAACAGAACATGGGAAACTCACGTGCTCCCGATCTATTGATAGATTTCCTATAAAATTATTGAGTTTGTATATTGAAATTCTTTCGAAGTCAAATGCATGCTCAGACAAAAGACCGAAGGAAAAACCTAAGGTATTCTTACATTTCTAAGAGAAAGATTGCCATTAATCAGGGGTAAGTTAAACCATGGAAAAAATGATGAAGTTCACCATTGTGTCTAAAGAAAACCATAATTGGCAAAACTTGAATCCGATATATTAATTGTTTATTGAGTTCTACAGTCAGAACTTGGTAAATATCATAATCTTGCACCTTTATTTATTAAAATTCATGAAAAGAGAGGACAAAGGATCTGTCTCATGCAAAGATACTTTCTCTTATTGCAAACAAATTCATTAGGCAATCCCGAGTGGCAATCCATACATTCACTTCAGACTTCCCTTCTTCCCAACCTCTAAATCTTAAAGAGAGAAATTCAAATAATTTTCAGTCATTGCTCCCGTAATTTTTAGTATTTCATACTAGGAATTCATTCAAACTTTTCATCTCAACTGAAAGTGATGAAATTCGATCGAAAAACCTGAGCAGATACCACTAAGTTATGACTAGTACAAAGTTCTAAGTTCTAAGGCTACCACATAAATGAAACTTAACAGTGACTGTAAATTTTCTGGCACAAAACGAAGCACAAATCTAGATGTGTGAGCATTATGAGTTGAGCAAAACACTCGTACGCTTCCATCTCCTCGTCAACACGACTTCTAGATAGATGTCCCTCTTCCTTGAAGAAAAATTATACTCTTAACAAACTAAAAACTCTTAATTATCCACACTCCAATTGGATGAGTTCTATTGATTCAAGCGAACGCAGGATGAGAAAACTACCTAAATTGTCTCTTAATTTATCTTCAATAGTATGCTAAGTCCAGCCATTTAACCCAAAAATAGAAAAACAATAACTAAATTTTGGATAAAGATGAGGGACTCACTCAGTGCCTTTCTGCCTGAGAATCTGGAACTGTTCAGGAGAAAGAATTGCACGCCATTCCTCCTCAGACTTGGAAACTGAACCGGGTGCCGCCATGGCCACGAACCCACCTCTGAAGCCTCGAAGGTGATTCAACCCACAAAACCCACTCAAAGTTTTGCAATATTTTATGGGTTTCGCAAAGGAAAAAGATTTGATATGGGAATTAGAAAGAGAATTGTTGGCGGCCGATGAATTCAGTACAGCTCTTGAGAAATGGGTTGAATTGAGAATGAAGGTTCTAGAGCCAGCAAATGGTGAGATTTTCAGGATTTGAGAGCCCATTTGGTGTAAAATAATTTAAAATTTGCGTGCCTGTAGAATTTTTTTTTTTTTTCTCGCTATTTTTGCGATTAAGATAATTCAGCTCCAACTTCGTCAAGAAATGGCGACCCAAACTCGCCGACTCCATTCCGGGCTATGATTCCATGTGGTGCCTCCACAATGTGGTATTGTAGGATAGTGTAGGCACGAAGTTACACGTAGCCACGAAGTAATAGCCAATAGGGATGGCAAATTTTTTTAACAAACTCGATACTCACAGGGTCCTGTTTGAGCGGGATGTGGATAACCCGCTTTAATTGGATATTTGGGGCGGGGACGGGTAACGAGCGGCCCGCCCCGTTTAATTTTATTTTTTTAGAATTCAATACTTTAAATGAAAAATATCACGAAATTTCATTACTTCTAATACAAAATAATAAAAATTATTTGTCTAAATCTAATGAATGAGACAATAAAAATAAATTATCAAAAACTAAAAATAAATAAATTTAATAGGATAGTAAACGGGGCAAGGACCCCTTTCCGCCCCGCCTTGCCTTGCCTTAAACGGGTAACGGGGTGAGGACGGGACAAAAAATTGCTTGGCAGGGCGGGGGAGGTTGCTTTGACCCCGCCTCATTGCCATCCTTAATAGCCAATTCCAAATTGAACACTCGAAAAATGAGTTAATCCGTCTTTTTAAAAACTCAATTTTTTAATTTTATGTTCTTTCAATAAAATAAATATTTTATGTGATCCCATAATTTTGTATATATTTCTCACCCCGTAGAGCAATGGCTCTTTTGTTTTTTCACGCCCTGCATGAATGCAACCTCCCTCGCCTCATTGCCATCTCTAATAGCCAATTCCAAATTGAACACTCGAAAAATGAGTTAATCCGTCTTTTTAAAAACTCAATTTTTTAATTTTATGTTCTTTCAATAAAATAAATATTTTATGTGATCCCATAATTTTGTATATATTTCTCATCGCCCCGTAGAGCAATGGCTCTTTTGTTTTTTCATGCCCTGCGTGAAGAGATTCAAAAAAAAAAAAAAAGTATCAAGGCAACATCAAAAGAAAGAGTTCATTTTTCACAAAATCTGCCTCAAACAATTCCTTAATTTCACTAGTTGGTTACCATAATTCAAACAAGATTTCAAATAAGTCATTAGAGGATTTTGTCACTTATTTTGGTCTCTAAACTAAATAATTTTACATGATTGATCAATCCGTTAATGTGATTAACACCATATCCTACGCAGTAGTTTAAGAAACCTTTATGTGGACTATGGACTGTTAAAATTATCAGTTCTTTCGAGTTGGTATCTTGTTTTAGCTCTTACACGATCTTTTTTTTACAGATCATTAACAATGAAAATTAGGGTTAGAGTGACGTGAAGTGATGTTATTGAACTTAATAGGTGAACCATTGGGATAAGATCACATGTCAAACATTAGAGAGCTTCAACTACTTTGTTTACTCCATAAAGATTCATACTTAGGATTCGTACTTCGTGCCACCCCCTCTACTCCACCTTGATGGTAGATGCCTCTAACAGATCAGTCCAAGGCTTCTACCTGAAAGCATCTTCACTCAAGACTTCTCCATGAAGTGGGACTTGCCTATTCATTCAAGGCTTCTCCATAATATGGTACTCACCTATTCACTCCAGGCTTCTTCCTCATATGGGACACTACTCCCTAATATAAGACTTGCCTATACAGTTTAAGGTTATTCCTGAAATGGGACTTGCCTCTTCATAAAACTTCGCCCTTAAAATGAGACGCACCTCTTCAATTCAAGGATTATCACTGAAATGGGACCTGCATCTTCAGTTCAATGCTTCTCCCTTGTATGATTATCCATGCTTTGACTTATATCACTTTGACTAAGATATATATGGCCTCAACTCTAGAAAATAGAAACATCCTTGAGGTGAGGGCACCTCTACAAAGACATTCCCCGCTTCCTCTGAAGTAAGCATCTCCGCAATACACTTCCATTCGACATCTCATACAAAATAATCGAGATCTTGAACTTTAAGGATTATTGTCACGCTTCTATCTACATGGAAAGCCACATGAAGTCAACTAAGAAGAATGCCAAGTAAGCACTTTTCTGATGCCTGACACACACTTTCCAGGCGATGAAGGAACTTCCCATTGCCTCATTGACAACTATCTTCAAGGCAACTTAACTTATACTAGAAACACTGCTTCCTTGCTCCAAGGTAATGCAAAGGAACACGACCCTTGGCCACACCTGATGGGCCTCAAGCATTTCAAGTGCGCAAGTAATATAAGTTTGGAAAGGAGTGGAGGAGGGATCAGTTGATGCACCAAGTCCCAACAAGATTGAGAGGTTAACAGGTTTCATGAAATGTATGATTAAAATCAAAATTTAATCAGATGAAAATTTGATAAAATTTTATCAAATAAGTACTTAATATAACGCTGATGAATTAACTTCCTTTAGTTAAATATTCTATGTCTACTTGATATTCAAGTCAACACTAAAATAAACTCCCTGAAAATAAAAATGACAAGCATGCATAATTTTTTAAATATTTCAACCTTTGACTAATAATGCTTTTTCCTCCCATCCCTCTGTTATTCCATCATTTGTCTAGTTAGTTGGCGCCGTGGCACAATGAGATATTTTTATTTAATTAACTTTTACGACAATGCTAGAAATAGGTCAAGAAAATCGAAACAAATTCAAAACTTTATTAGCTACTAGTGTCGTTGCACGTGTTTAATGTAGACAATAAATAACTGTAAATTTTAGAGGAGTTCATTCGTAAACATTAATTTCACTCAATTTAAGCACAATAGAGCATTGAAACTTAGCATGTTTGGTGCCCATTATCTCAAAAAATAAAAATAGGTGATAACACTCTTTCAATATTAGTATATACAAACTTCATTCTTAATTTTAATCAGAGTTTAATCTTCTCCTCCCTCTAACCCTTTATAATAAGTTGCTCGAATTCCAGATTCGACATCCACAACTTATGTTCCAAAACAAACAACTTGAATAAAGATTCTATTCTATCTTCAATTCAGTTTTTAATTTCTTATCTTCCTTGGGTGTTTTACTGATTTTAACATCATCAATTAAGCCTCACTCATTGCAACAAATTTACAATTATAACCTACAACTAAAAAAAGAAAGAGAAAAATATCTTATTTCCTTTCTCTCCACAACCTTTCTAATTGTTGCCGGACAATTTTAGACTAAGAAAAGAACATATATCTCAAAATATTAGTTGAAACTGAAAATATTATTATTAGCATTGTGTATACATAATATAAAAATAAAAATAAATAAAAAAATCCGAACACTGTGTGCGCACGAATACCTTCTTCGTGCGCGCATGGAATTTCCGTGTCCGTGCCACACGGAGATTTTTTTTTTATATTATACAATGCTATCAATAACATTTTTTTTCAACTTATTTTATATTGTTGGAAAACCACTTTAATCCCTATGAAAAACCACCATGCAGGCTTCGACGAATTAACTTGATGTTTGGATCTGTCTTCTACAGGCGGTGCTTGGTGTTAACAACTGGATGGTTTTTAGTGGGTGGAGCACCACTCGACATAAATTTTTTGACATTATTAGCCACATGAAATAATTGATTTAGGATGACTCCCATTGCTTTCTTAATTGAAGTTTCAGGATTTGCACGGGGAGGATCTTGAGGAAAAGGTATGCGTTTTTTTATAATATTTATACGATCATGATGCCAAATGTTTGATCTTGATACTGAGGACAGTTTTGATAGTATTGATGTTATAGTAAATTGGCAATACATTAATTCTTGGTTTCTGCCAAACTAATGTTGCAGGATTATTTGTATTGTGATAAATCTGCACACCCTTCGACAACTATGGATAGGATTAAGGAAAAAACAATGTTGCCCCCCGGGCACATCCAAGTTGGCAAAGGATGGGCATTGTTGGGCTTGCAACCCCAGGGTGAGGAGTTCGAATCCTGGATGGAGCCGTTGAGTGATGTAATACTCATTTGTGGATGGAACAACTTGATGATGTAATATTCATGGAGATTTTCATTCTAATTCTTCATTTCAACCACACATTTTTCAAATAAAATAATATTACACACAAATCAAAAACTTTTCATCACTTTTCCACCACACATTCTTCCATCAATCACTATTCCAAAATTTCTATTTTTCCCAAAATTAGATTCAAACAGGGGCATTATAAATGCATTCTTCCTTTTCATGGCATGAAAAAGCATACCACTAGCAATTTGTTGTCCTCCCAAACCTTGTAGCAAAACCCTTTATTGATCAAGAGTATAAAGAGTGCACGGACCCTGATCAATTTGGACATATACCGCGATTTACTTTCGCCCATTACTGAGGGGCCGGTGATGGGTGGTCCAGGACATAGGCTGACGTAAGTTGGGATACCAGGATATCTAAAAAAAAAAAAAGGAAGAAAACAATGTTAAAATCTAAACGAGTTATAATGGATAGAGCTGCCCAATATTGTGCAACAAACCTGCCATATGCTGCCGAACACCAGAATACTTAATAACCAGCTAATAACGTCTACAGGTAACTGTCAAACCGAGCACGCAGATTAGTAAACAAACAAATGAATATTCCTCGGTTTGCAGAGATTCCATCATATTCTTTCTCAAGTTTCCAAAATAAACTTCAAACAACAAACCAATGCCAAAACCTGCTGTTAATCAATCTCCTGTATCTAAGGCGTTGGCCGCCGACACCAACAGCACCTGATGTCACCAAAATAACCTCATATCCCCGAGAGTTTAATTCCTGAATCTGCATTTCAACAGAGTAAGCATTATCTCCGTGCGTGCCTCTCCGTGCACACGGAGACACAATGGAGACACCTCTCCGTGCGCATGGAGAACGTCTTGTAAAGGTTATCACCGATGATATTTCAATGTAACTATCTACAAAAATAAAGCTAAAATTTCAATCAAGAATTAAACTTTTTTTAATAAAATTTTACTAAAATACAGTTCATACTTCAAACCCAAAATAGACGGGCAAAATAGGAATTTTGTAAGTGGATAACGAAACAAAGAGCTTCCAAGTTTGAGCGCTGGGCATCATAAAATATATGAAATTTTAAACAATTAAATTGGACCTTTAAAATTCTGCAGTCCAACATTTTTGCATAACTGAGTAGTATATATTTAAAAAACCCAGTCAACATTTAATAAAT
>CAIGRB010148000.1:79555-119250 GCA_903798255.1 Fraxinus quadrangulata
TAAGTATGTGTTTGTCTATCATTATTGTAGAAGAAATGAAGTAATAAATAGTATTTTTTGGAGAATGTGTGGTTGAAATTTAAAGCAACTTTATTTGTTTGTGTGTAGAATATTTTAATGGGTGAATGTGTGTTGGAAAATCTTACCGTAACAAACAATATTTTGAAATAATGAAAGACAAACGGGACCTAAAACTTATTGATTTACTATATTTTTTACGTTAAAAACTCTAATTATATTATGGAACAATTAATCGTCTCATTAATCACACGAGATATGTTCGATTCTTTCCCTCTTGAAGGAGTGACCTTACTCTTCTTTGAGTCCCTGTTTGACAATCATTATTTTGATAAAACAAAATTTTGAATAGTGATTTTTAGGAGGATGTGCGTTTAAAAAGTAGAAAAAATTTTGAAAATTTATTGAAAAAATATTTTATTGTATAAATGTATGATTGAAAATAAGTACGTAAAAAAAGAGTTTTCGAAACAATGGTTGTCAAACAACCTATAAATAAAGTGTAGCATTGTTATCTCCGACACAAATTTATCAATTGGATGAATGAATCGAGTAATGAAAAATGATTAAATTTGGAATAGAAAAGATCGAAAGACTCATGGATTATATAAAATTATATTAGTTAAGGTTCTGTATTCTGGAAAGGGAATACCTTTGTTGATTTCTAGTTGATGATAGGCGGTTCAGTTCACCTTCATTTTGTTTTCCCTTTTATCTTTTAACTTGGTGGATGGTTGAATGAGCTAACTGCTTCAGTGGCTTGAATTATGTAGTTGTGGGATGCTGTTTGCTAGAGAGTTTGGAAATGGAATTTATTTTGCCTGTGTTCTGTTTATGCGCATATAATTCTTCAAATCTTCTTAATTGAAGTATTGGAGAGATGATCCAAGTTTACCTCACAGGATATACAAAGGAAAGGAGCAGTATTGTAGTTGTAAGGCTTAATTTCCGAACGGCGCCAATTGAGATACGCGAGAAGCTGTGAACTGTGTGCTCTTAATCATATAGAGGAAGCTGCTGTTCTTAGTACTTGCAACAGAATGGAAATATACGTTGTGGCTTTGTCACAGCATCGCGGGGTTAAGGAAGTGACTGAATGGATGTCTAAGGTACCAATATGCCCCATTATTTTTATGTGTTTCACTTCTTTAATCATCCGTGAAGAGAGTGAAGGGGATAACTATAACTCTTCCACTGCTTTAAAACTTCACTAAAATAGTAATTGAGACATTTATCATTGAAAAATATGAATTAATTTTGGTTATGATAGTTTCATAATTTCTTTAATTATTCTGTGTTTGTTAATCAATCTTATGTTGGCTTCAATAACTGCTAGTTGGATTTACCTTAAAAGGACGATAGTGCATTGATAATGTATCGACAAAGTGTCTATGGTGTGTAAGAACCACCCCTAACAAAAAATTTAATACAATTTCATGCATTACATAAATAATCATGCTTAGACTTGTGGAACTATTGTTATGTCTCGCCAACGAGGTTAGAGTCAAAGTGCCACGTCGCAGTCCACGTGGAAAGGAAAGTTAACAAAAACCCAATTGGTCAAAAGCAAAGAAGCCAAACAAAGGTTGAAGCTCTTGTGCCGAAGCATTGCCTAAATGGCTGAAGCTCCTAAACCGAAGCGCAACATAAGAAATCAAAGAAGAATCGAAGCTCTTCACACAAAAGACCAGCAATACAAAGCTTCTTCCTTCCGAAGCCCCCAATTCATCCAAGCTGAAGCTGTCTCTTACAAGATTTGTAAATAATCTTTAGGAATAATTGATGTAACAATTGTAATAAAGAATGTCAAGTGTTTCAGCCTAATGTATAGGGTTGCTAACTCATTGTCAATGTATTTATTGTATGAAAAACTTAGTGATGTGAGGCTCCAGTTAAGGAAATGAAGCTACGTGGTTCTAATCTGACGGACACTATGTCGACCAGAACACTATAAATATGTGATCTTTGTAAATTGTAAATGTTGGCTTTTTGGGGATGGTCTTTTGGAACATCGATTTTAATATACCAGAAAGCACTCAAGACAAATACTCTCAAAAAACCTTCTTGCTTGTTCTCTATTTGTTAGTTTGATCTTAGGTTATTTACACTTTGTCGGTGATTGTTTGTTAGCGGAATCATCTTAATCACTATCGCCGATGCTCGAACACTTTTGTTTTCATGCCATAAAGCACCTCCCACGTTCAAAACGCTCCCCTTCTCCATCCCGTTCTCCTGTCAAAACACATCAGAACTTGATTGAGTTGACATAAATAGGCTCGGCATCTATTGTCCACGTTTACGTAAAACAAACGGGGTCAACAATTTATCTCCCAGCATCTTCACAATATGTTGGTGACATGTCCAACGGTACAAAATCAAAAGATAATTTGGACACACCAGCTCCATTTCCAACACATGTCGGCAATGTGTCAGTGTCAAACATGTGTCCAAACTACTGATAGCCCAAAAATAATTATACACAATACCTAATACATGTCAGTGTCCAACATGTGTTGGCTAAGAGGGCGTCAGTGCATCCTGGGTTCGTCAATAATTACACAAATCGTGTCCAACTTTGCTTTTGTTGGCAGATTAGTGCTGTTCCTATTTCAGAGCTTTGTCAGCACCGATTTTTGCTGTATAACAAGGATGCCACACATCACCTGTTTGAAGTATCTGCTGGGCTAGATTCCCTCGTCTTAGGAGAAGGTCAAATTCTTGCACAGGTAAAACAAGTAGTTACAACTGGACAGGGCATCTCTGGCTTTGATCGGAAAATCAGCGGGCTGTTTAAGCATGCAATCACAGTTGGAAAACGTGTGAGAACCGAGACAATTATTTCCTCAGGATCAGTTTCAGTTAGTTCAGCTGCTGTGGAACTTGCTTCAATGAAAATTCCAGAATCTTCTCGTGCCACTGATAGAATGTTGGTTGTTGGAGCTGGCAAGATGGGAAAACTTGTAATCAAACATTTGGCTGCGAAAGGTTGCACAAAAATAATTGTTGTTAACAGAACCGAGGGCAGAGTTTCAGCCATTCGCAAGGAGCTTGAGAATGTCGAAATAGTTTATAGGCCTCTCTCTGAAATGTTAACATGTGCTGCTGAAGCTGATTTCGTCTTCACCAGCACTGCTTCAGAAACTCTGCTTTTCTGGAAAGAGCAGGTTCAGGCTCTTCCCCCCTCTAGCCCTCAGATTGGAGGTAGGAGGCTGTTCATAGATATTTCTGTTCCACGAAATGTGGGATCATGTGTTTCAGATGTTGAAACTGCACGTGTTTACAATGTGGATGATCTGAAAGAAGTTGTGGAAGCTAACAAAGAGGACCGGTTGCACAAAGCAATGGAAGCTCAAGCAATTATCGAAGAGGAAGTGAAACAATTTGAAGCCTGGAAAGACTCCCTCGAAACTGTTCCAACCATCAAGAAGCTTAGGGCATATGCAGAAAGAATTAGGTCATCTGAGTTTGAAAAATGTTTGTCTAAGATTGGCGATGATATCCCAAAGAACAAAAAGAAAGCCATATACGATCTTAGTATGGGAATAGTGAACAAACTCCTTCATGGTCCAATGCAACATCTACGATGTGATGGAAATGAGAACAGATCTCTTAGTGAGATACTCGAAAATATGCATGCTCTCAACAGAATATTCAGTCTTGACACAGAGATCTCCGTACTGGAACAGAAGATACAAGCCAAAATCGAACAGAGTCAGAATTGAGCTTCTCAATTCTCCTTCTCCATAGCATATTGTTATTTTATCTAATTGGAGGATGAAATTCCTCCCTCGGAGCTGATATTCGTCTGAGCATCGTCGAATTCTTTTGGAGCCTTGTGTAACTTGTATAGATGTAGCCTTTGTGTGGGGACATTTTCTAGTCCCTGCTGTTTTCGTACAGAAAAGCAGCCATCATAGGAGGGGATTGAATTTAAATGGCTGTAAGCAGAGTAATAAAAGAAAGAATTCTGAATTCTCAGGTTAGTCTTCAAGGTTTGAAATTCTCAGGTTAGTCTTCAAGGTTTCTGAGATATCAAATTCCTCTCATGAGATTCCCTATCTGAAGAAAGTATGTATGATCTGCATGAACTGGATTCACCGAGAATTTGGAATATTTACAATGGTTAAAAAAAGAAAAACAGAGTCATCGGTACAAGCAGAAGCACTCTTGATGGACCTCACTTGATCCAACATACCTATCAATGCATCACAAAAAAGATTTACTTAGTCAACGTCAAATTTATTTGTCTCGTTAAAGTCTGAGGATTTCTTTTCTTTCGAGTTTTCATGAAAGAAAAGAACATATCAGTATCTTGAGAAAAATTATATTATAATCACTTGATCTAAAAGATAACCTGTTAAAAAGAACAAAGTGTATCATTCTAAACATTGTCTTCAACATACCCTTCATATGTAGGTATAATTTATTTTTCCCATTAAAACCAAATACACGCATAATTTCATTAAATAAGTGATGGCAAGATTTGAACCACATGATTCAATTAGCACAATTACGCCTCTTACTCCTTCCCCTGTGCATAGAGGTGTATGGTCGGCAGACCCAACTTCTTCTGCCAAAATTGCAGGAGCTGCCCATGCTTCTTTATTTTTATTTTTTCAAATAAAGCACCATCACAGCGACCAGTGCCTTGAATAAACCATCATGTCTGAGTAAGGAAAAACCATCACTCGGAAATTAAAAGCTATTGCCTTGGAGTTGAACCATTAAGTCAAATAATCTTGCTTCAATATGTACATATGCAAAATAGATCCTCCATACGCGGAATCACCAACACAGACACAGACACAGAAACATGATTTAATCATGCGCAAAAAAACCACATTACCAATAAAAAATCAGACAGGACGAGAGACAAAAACATGCTCCAACCGGACATTAGAGCCTCCGATTTCCAAGAACTTGTAAACTTTCTCGAGGAGGATCTGAGTTTTGCACCGAAAGATTTTGTTTTCAACAAATCAAAAAATTACAATGTACAAGAGTCCTGAATTACAAGAAGAGCATGGAATTTGGACGGCTCGAACTAAGACATAGGAAAAGAATAAAATCTTGGAAGCTTTGACAGCGCAAAATATGTTCATCAGAATTTTATAGTCTTCTAGACTTGCTGCTATAGGGACATCTTTTCTTGAAACATCATAAACTAAATAATATAAGATAAAAAAATTCCGGCTATCTTTGTTATGTACTAACCAACTCCATACAGAAAAATACGGCAATTTGATTTAGGTCTCCCAAGAAACTACCTGCAACTCGATTGTCCCACTTGTAGGATGACATCATTCTCTTACTAGAGTCATTGGGAGCAAAGGCAATTCTAAATCCAGTTTTATAGAATCCCTTTGCTCCTTTCACCCCGTCTCCAAGCTATATCCAATCAGTTGTGTCAAGATATCGACCCATGTATCGGGAACGCCTGGTAGGCACCAGTGCATGCAATCCTGACCCCAGACAGAAACTGCATCCTTTTTTCCTAACCAAATCGCTGGATGCGCATCTGCTCTGAACTCACTCATATGAGTCAGATCGAGTGTTCTGATACTTGTCCCTTTTAGTGCCGACTCAATGATGCGATTCAATTGTCTTGCTTCCTTGTTCACTCCATTATTACTGGGATCAAACCACATGTCAAGCTGCACAGGCATCAGTTGTTAATTCTCTTGCTAATATAATAATATCAACAATTTTGAAATTGTTTGTTATGTGATATAATACATTTCTTATTGACCAATTGTGAATATAATTCCTTTATTTAGAGTACTTTAACATTACAAATCAGGCATCAATCTTTGCTATGCATGCTTCAGTGGGAATAATAAAAAGGGAGCATTTCCAGAAGTTCCACATGTAAAGCAAAGAACAAATGGAGACTTTCTGTATTGCATACCTGAAGTTCCTCAAGGGGCTTGTCAAACATGCAACTGCCATTCTGATTCCAGTCACCACCGTGAAAGTGTCTCGGTGATTGCAGCCGCCAGAACATATCCTTTTGGGGAATACTTTCTCAATGTGAGCTACCATATTCTCAATAACAACTTTAAACCCATCCAACATTTCTAGATGATGTATGGGTTTTCCACCCTCAAAGAAAACAAGAGGCTTCTCTTTCGGGAATTTATCATAGCCCCACCTAACAATAATAAGCAAGCAAAAGAAAATTATAAAATTACAAAATGTTAATGATCTAGCAACGTAAAAATGCAAGGTACAACATTCCAATCACGAACTGCATCAAACCAGCACATTTTACGGAAAACAAACTTAAAACCTAGTGCAATCATGATCTGTAGTAGAAAGTTGAAGGCATCATCAGATCCTTCTTTTCCTCTACTTCCAAATTCAGTTTTCTTGGTTCAGTGTGTCCCTATATAAAGACATTTGTAAGAGAAAGAGATTCAAGGGCTTTGGACAGGTCCTTAACTACTTTGATGCCATCCTAATGATACACGATGAAACATATCACATTACTTAACATAAAACATGACAAAAGAATCCATCTAGAATCAAGCTTGCACCTAGCATTGAAGCTGAAGTAGCAAAAAGAAGCAATGTTAAGAAAAACGTAGAAGATTGCTTTGTTCTGTTAATTGCATAAGCTCAATTTTCAATTTATGCCCCTACCATCATGGTCGTACTATACCACAAACCAGGTGACAAATAGAGTTCTTAAAATCAGAATAACGTAACTAACCACTAGTTGAGAGAAAAAATCATTCATCAATTTTTCCATAAATTTGGCAACACGATTATCTTAGTAATGGCCAAGAGAACAGCAGAAAAGGGAATTACCAATGACCAGTGTTAAAGACTAGAACATCATAGAAATCAGCAATATTAGCCCAATCATCTGCTGGAATATCAACATCCACTCGATATGTACCCCTGACTCCTTCTTTATCAGACAGTTCAAGTTGTTGAGGCTGCCACCTGCATTTAATCAATAATAAGCCTGTGAGGAAGGGGAATTAATAGCTGATCCAAAATCTTAAGGAAAACAATGCACTATATTGATTAAACACTCTCTAAATTGTCAATGCAGCGTAAACAAAATCATTATTAGAAAAATTTGGGTAAGTTGAGATCCTAATTCTTCATTTGGATTCAAATTTACACGAGTTCAGCTTGAGCATATACCTAGGCAATTAAAAAATGCAAAAAATTTGATTGGTTGAGAACATCGACCATATGATGCTCAGATAGATGATAGATTTTCCTAAGACTCTGCATGTACATCCACCAACTAACCCTATAAGTGATCAAACAATTTTAAGAAAGAAACCCAAATATATTTATATAGAAAAAGGTGTGCATTTAGCATCTCACACTAAAAAGGATAGAAATGCCAAGAATACACTTTGAATTCATAGGGTACTTTTTAAGAAACTATAAAATGCAACTGTAGTAGAACAATGTTTTAGATTCATTCATGTATATTTCATCTAATAAATGATTGCATTCTCAAGAACTTTGCTTAAACTAGACAGAAACTTGACTTTAGATTCGAGGCTAATTCCTCAAAACAATTCATGAAAATTGCACTATCCATGAAAATTTGCTAGATACCACATTATTCAGCACTTAAGATACACAATTTAAATCGTGAAATTCTGGCTTGAATCAAATTCGAATATTGGCAACATGTAACAATTCCAGTATGAATAAATCAGGAAATATTTCTTGATATTTAGCACGTCACTAACTATAATACTTACTTATATTTTGCCAGCAAAACTGATCGGTGATAAGCCACGGTGACATTAAATTTTGGAAAATAAGCCCCTCTCCATGCTCCCTTTCTCTTCCACTTCTTGGCACCAGCATCGGCTACGCTAAGTATACACAAAAAGGACACCAAAAAATTTTCATTCAATGAGTCCCCAACAAACCCAATATTCTTGTTCCTCATAAAACCCAAGAACCTAGCCGGGTCAACCCGGTTCAAATCGCACCGTTCCGGAACCCATTTCCAAGAATTGATCCGATCCGTGTTTTCTCTCTGGTTCTTAATGCAATTCCAAGAGTTTCTGTGAAATGGGCAGGTTGAATTGTACACGGGTTTGTGATTGGGATCAAAAACCCAATGCCCTTTGAAGAGATTGCATTGGGGTGGGGCTAAAATCTGATTCTTGGAGTCGGAAGAATGTGAGCTTGGGGCAGTATAGAACGGGAGGAGTGTGGAGTAAAGAAAGATCAGAAGACAAGTGGGAAGGATTAGCCATGTAAAGATTGTTGGGGTTCGCTTCGATGCCATTAGAATTCATTCATATCGGGGGATCATAGTACATAATATGAATTGCCAGTAGCATTCACGTGTGATCGTTTGAGCAAGTTATATGTGCACAGTCGTGTTTGAATTGAGACAGAGGGGAGGATCTGGTAATCGGAGAATTGGAAAAATGGGGATTGGCGTGGATTCACCGAAGTTCACGCCGTATTGGAAAATAATTGCAGTTCCACCTCTATAATTTTGCAAAATTTCATTCTCACACGAGGTAATCGCAAAGTTTCTTGTGGTTGCTCGAGAAGAACGATTTCATTCTTACAAGCACTGGAGGAGAGTATCCACCAAAAGTTTTGAGGTCAATTTGTACAAAGAATGATGACAAATTTGTTGACAAGACAACAAATTTTGTAACCCTTCTTTGCCAGGGTAACATGGTTCTTAGCTCCTTTGCCCTTGTTTGAAATCACTCTTTCAAAAACTTATTTTCATCCTACTCATTTTTAATCTCACGTTCTCACGATAAAATATTATTCACGTAAATTTTAAAAAATTTCATACTTTTTAATCACACATTCTCCAAAATAGTAAAAAATTGACAGTTAAATGTTGGCTTTTTAGCAAGGCGATGCATGAATTTTAACCTCTTTTTGAAAATCAATTATAAATTGAATTCGAGCCAAAACAACTCTTTAACTGAAATATATTTCAAATAGTATAAATTAAATCGTCCATGTTTAAAATAATACCAGTATTGGAACTTAAAATCCTTTGCTATTCTAGTACAAACTATCTCATCCATATTTAAGTAATAATAATGTTCGAACTATAATTTATATCAATTCAACTACAGATAGTCTCGTATATATTTTATGTAATAGATATGTTCGAACTTAAAATCTTTGTCTATTCCGGTATGAATTATCTCGTTCATTTTGAACTTAAAATCTATCTATTATGGTACAAATTATGCCGTCCATATTTTATCCCATGTTCAACAACCATTATTTGAACTCTTTTTTTCTATATACTCATTTTCAATCACATATTCACATAATAAAATATTTTATTAGTAAACTCAAAAAATTTCCTTACTTTTTAACTACTTTATTCATATTCAAGTAATTACTCGAACTTAAAATCTTTGTCTATTCTGGTACAAATTATCTCTTCCATATTTTAAGTAATAGTAACATAGGAACTTAATTTCTTTGTCAGCTTTTGTATAAACTGTCTCGTTCATGTTTCAAGTAATATCTATTTTTAAACTAGAACTCTTTGTCTATTTTGATACGAATTATCTCATCCATAATTCAAGTAATAATGATGCTAAACATAAAATCTTTGTCAGCTATTATACGAACTACCTCGTTTAAAATCTATTTCGCATAAGTAAATTTAGGGTCGGAATGCCAAACAGTTCCTTAAGAGTTGTCCTAAAGTTGAACTGAAAGCAGGGTTAAATTCACCAAGGGCCACTCAACTTTATATTTGGTATCATCATAGCCATCTAATTTGATTTTGTTTCATCATGTCAACCCAACTTAATACTTAGTGTCATTATGATCGCCTAATATGATTTTATTTTGCCATAATTATTCAATTTAATATAACATTTCACAATAACCACCAAACTTCTTTTCACCATTTTCATTAATTTTAAAAGAGGTAAAACATCAACTTTACAGTATGTGTGTGTGTGTATATATATATATACTCAGGAAAAGTAAACTTTACAAATTCGGTGCAAATAAGCCGTAAAAATAGCACATGCAAATTAGAAATCGAAATCTTAATGGATTTAGTTATGTAATGTCCGTACATAAGAAGACAAAATTAATGCTCGATAACAAGTAAACATGAAACATAAAGAGGGAAAATGTAGAATTCATGTAAGGGTCCAACTTCCTTCGGTGGGACAGACTTCGTACACCATGAACATTGGGATTTCATCGTTCACAAGTTCGAATACACATGTGTCAATTATTTAAAGTTGTTTTTCTCTAACGTAGTGTGTCCACCCCCACAGTGAAACGTCGCACATCACCATTTGTTCTTAAATTTGTTCGCATTGGCCAATTGCAGTGTGAACGATCATGGATTTGAACATTCCAGACAAATTTTTGTAGATGTAATCGAGTGAAAGCCCCAAATACATACTACAAAATAAATTCACAAATGTATAAATAGCAAAATTTAGAATTAGGTGAGAGCAATGAATATGAAAAATGGTTCATACCTATAAAGCAAGAACGACACAGTTTACAAAAGATTTAACTCAAAGAGGAGCTTACAATATTTCGATGACCACCTTGATGAGCCTCTAATGTTACTCGGAAAATGGGATTGCCATTAGGTGAAATCTCAACGTCAAATGTGTCAAATTCGTAAGTCACTTCTACACTTGAATTCTCAAATATTGAAATATCGAAAGTAGAATTTCTGTTGTATTCAAAGATGATAACATAGCCAGTTTGTAAATTATGGTGGTCAAGACCATCCAACAGCAAGATACACGTTATCATCAACAATTTCCAATTGTATGTTGCAAATAATTCCATTAAAAGCGATCAAATGTACTGTATCACTAAGGTCATGTCTTGAGCGACATACAAAAGATCTAGGAAACGATTGTAAGAGGAAAAAAATAAAGAAAGTTTCATAAAAAAGTTATTAACTTTATATGCAATTTCCTTAATAATGAATAAATGTTAACAAAGAGATCATTTTAAGACCTACCAAGCGAAGATTATGGCCCAATGAAGGTGGTATTACTTGAATGAAAAAGTGTTGTAGATCACTTCTTTTTGACATAATATTTTTACTACCAAAAAAACAGATAAGCATCTACATTAATTTTTTAGCTACAAGAATAATTGTTATTAATATAAAAATCAATAAAAAGACAAAGGACTAAAATGGTTATCATACAACTTTCTAATAATACATATACTAAACTCCTCAAACTTGAACAAATGAGAGATCAAGAAGCAAGAGTTTGCCGTTTAATCTAATTGAAAAATAATTTTGTAAATAATTTTGTCTCATTTTGTTTAATCTGAAATCACAAAATGAAAAATAATTTTGTAAATATCTAATTTTGTCTCATTTTGTTTAATCTGAAATCACAAAATGAAAAATAATTTTGTAAATGTCTAATTTTGTCTCATTTTGTTTAATCTGAAATCACAAAATGATTGTGCTGCTGGTGGACATTTAATTTACGTTAGGTTAGCTAATTTCTCTTGAGGAATCCAATTGGGTAATTACTAAGACGCTGTTTTGACTCCTAATATCGCTTAATTGAATGTAGCATCCTCATATATTTTTTTAATTTCACAAATAGCATAATGATGATGCCCCTCTAAAAAAATCGTGTAGATCTAGAAACCTTGTTTTAGATCGTATAGAGTAAAATCGAAGTTCCATACCTTCTATTCACAGAAAAATCTTACTTACCAGAAAACCTTGTTTTATTAACTTTGTCGTTTAATCTTTGATGGAAGCTTTAAACATTTGCAAAAGAATTTTTTTTTTATAGGGTTAGAACTTTTGGGATGGTTAGAAATCGTAATCCTATCTCTAAATTTGAAATTTCAAACCAAGTTAAAATCCTAGAAATTTCTTTCTCCTTTCACCTTTCTTTTTCCTCTCTTTTTTGGTCTTTGTTTTCTGTCTTCAGCTTCGATTTCTGCCTTCCAACTTCGTGCTTCATGTGTGCGTGTATGAAATGAAAAGAAACGGTTCAATTGAGCACTAACTCAATATTGCGAAGGAGTCCCTCATCTTCCAATTAATGTAACAATTGGTCATTTAACTTCGAATGATAAAGAAGTACATCCCCAAGGATACGGCATGGATAAAAGAAATTCCATTAGATAGGACAAATTTACCATTCAAATAAAAGAGCTAAATTCCGCATACATATCTTTAATTGAGCATCTGCAGAATGTGTTGCAGGTGCTGGATTGTTGGGAAATCGAATAAAATTATGAACATATTTTATATGCTAGTATCAACAAGTCAAGGCTAATTAAACAATATCAAAGAAAAGTAAAATTTTTAGAAGATAAGAAATTCTCACATTCTGATCGAAGCAAAATGGGCACAGTGAAAATCCTTGTTTTTTCACGAAAGCGAGAATAAGAAAAGAAAATGTATAAATAGCAGTCATACAACCAATGGAAATCAGATTTTAAGGTAAAATTGAGCAAGTTTTGAAATATTATTTAATTCTTCATCATCACCAAGGAAAAGCTAATGAATTGAAATATTTTAAATGTTATTTAATAAAAAGAAACGCGCGGCTGTGTCACATTGCGGAGGCATGGTGTTAAAGTCAAATGAAATAATTGTAAAATTCAATACAATAGTAATAAATATTGAATCTGAAGAGGATATCATCAAAGGGAGGTAACATTGAGCAACTTTTGATATATTGTTTAATTCATCAGCAGAAAAAATTGATGTAGTGAAACATTTTAATTGTTATTTTTTTAAAAATAATAAAATGGCGTGCAGCGTGTAGCCGCACAACGCGTCTGTATGGAGACACGGGCACTCCATGTGAATGAATGGTGAAATTCTAGTTTATGTGGTATTAATGAGAGATTTAAGTTTTTGTAATGGCAAATAAATGATGAAAATATCAATGGAAAGCTAAATTATTGTGAAAAAAAAAAAATGCATAAATAGCAGTCATACAACTAATGAAAATTAGATGGTAAAGTAAAATTGAGCAAGTTTCGAAAGATTGTTTAATTCTTCATCATCACCAGGGAAAAGCTAATGAATTAAAACATCTTAAATGTTATTTAATTTAAAAAAACATGCGGCTACATCACAGCGTGGAGGCACGATGTTAAAGTCAAATGACATAATTGTAAAAATCAATACAATAGTAATAAACATTAAATCTGAAGAGGACATTATCAAAGGGAGGTAAAATTGATCAACTTTCGATATATTGTTTAATTCATCCGCAGAAAAAATAATGAAGTGAAACATTTTAATTGTTATTTTAAAAAAAATAATAATAATAGCGCGCGGCGTGTAGTCGCATAGGGCGTCTGTACAAAGACACGAACACTCCATGTGAATGAATGGTGAAATTCTAGTTTATGTGGTAGGAATAAGAAATTTAAGTTTTTGTAATGGCAAATAAATTGTAAAAATATTAATGGAAAGCTAAATTATTGTGAAAGTTGAGTAAGTTATTAGTAAGGATCGACCTACCCGAAAAGTGGGGATTGACTTGTCGGGTCAGGTCGCGGGGGTCGAGGGGGCAACGCCCCTCGTGGGCTCTCGGCCCCTAAAGAAAATTTGATTTTCATATATGTATAGAATGATTTTTTCTAGTATTAATATGATTTGTAAACGGCTTTTGTAATTTGTATTAATATTTTTGAATTATATTATTAACAAGTGAAATTGTATTTAGAATAATGAAATGTTCATTTTTTTGAAAAATAAAAGAAGGGTCCGCACAGTGCGGAGTCAAAACTCTGCGTTGTGCAGAGTTACTCTGCACAGTGCGAAGTGAATGCTACATGTCGTGCAAAGCATTCACTCCACACTGTGCGGAGCGAATCCCTGCGTTGTGCAGAGCATTCACTCTGCACGGTGTGTGGAGTAACTCCGCACTGTGAGGAGCAAGACTCCACACAAGCGGAGTTATTATTCCGCACTGAACGTTTTCGTGCATGGAGACGTGATGTCTCCAAAAAAAAAAAAAAATATTTCCTCACTCTCTCTCGTGGGGGAGGGAGTCTTCACAATATAATTAGATGATATTAGTAATGATTTTCACCCTAATTCCCTCCAAAAATGGCTTCCATTCTCGTTATGTTTCATAGCCAAAAAGAGATGAAATTTGGGAGGGTTTTATTGTAAATTTGCGATTTAGGTTCTCAATGTTCAACATTCAACTATTTGGTCCATTAAGTTCCAATTAAATTGAAAAGGTCTTTCAGTGACCATTAATGAAACTGTAACTTCGGTGATCGTTAGTACAAGTTTAAACTTCAGTGACCGTTTTGTGATTTTGACGTAACTTCAGTGACCGTTTGTGAAATTAACCCATTATCAACTGAAGAACATAAAAGGTTGGAGAGGCCTGCTTTCACTCATAACGAACTCTATTAAATACAAACAGATAAAGATATATAAAACAAAAGGAAAAGATGTGAGGGTTGGAGAGGCATGCTTCCACATGGAAAATTAATATCATATGACAGTAAATCGGAAAGGTACAAAATAAAGAGAATTCAGTGATAAATTACTTCATTTTATTTATTTACAAAATATGAAGATAGAATCCCAGTTCATGACAAAAATCTAGCCTTAAAAACTAAGCTGAAATTCATCACATTTACCAATACTTCTATATGGTACCATACATCAAAATCCATTAAGTTCAAGAAGAAATATTTTCTTCTTCAAAAAGTTAGCTGCTAATTCACAAATGATTTCCGTCTTTGTCAAAAAATAAAAAATAACTTGATTTCTAGTTTGAACTGGTGGAATGCACATTTACTTCTCGGTTGGATCCACAATGATGCCGGGGGCGTCTCAAACAAATTCTTCAACAGTATGTTTTCTGGATGCTATCATCTTTGTTTCTTTAGCTGCTCAATGCTTTCTTTTTCAAACACCAAGTTTCTTCAAGCAGGTACATTGGTGTGAAGTGAGACAACATTCGTCCTTGGTTCATTTGGAGACATCATTGGAGATCCCTTTGTAGGCCCACAATTGTTATCCAGAATGTGTACAACATCGAACCGTGGTTGGTTCATTTTGGGATCCAATGTTCCATATTTTATATAGATGAAATTGTCTTCAGTTACATTATTCAAATCACGACCATTGATGACATGTTCTGACTATAAAAAATAAATAAAGATACTATCAATATGTTTAAGTAGGAAATATTAGCAAATATAATATCATAAGGAATACTTTATCGTTATACAATCCTTCATCAAAGTGTTAGCTGGCATATGCAGGATTTTTTCAGCCAATTCACCAAATAATGATGCAGAAATAGATCCCGTGTTATCTGCAATATGAACATTGCATCTTGCTCTGGCAGGAAAAAATAGAATAAGTGTCATAGGCATTTTAAATTTACTATTAATTAGATTATATACATAATAATTATTGTATTAAATTTCGTATTAGAATAGGAGTTAATACCTTGGAATTGCTTTTGAATGCATGTATTTGCAATAATTGCAAGAATACATTTCATTCAATTGAGCAAATGACATCCAGCCACAAGTGTCACAAGCCATATACCAAAGTGATTGAGGTCATGCCTTCAATTCCAACTAACCTTTTATCCAGAACGGTTTGCGCTGTGGAATGTAAATAAACATGTGGTAGATAATGGAAGAAATTTCAAAGAAAATAAGTTATGGTTTTAGTTTTACTTTTTAGATATATAATATACCGTGAATGAGTATCCTGAAATATCTTTGGTGTTGATGATTTTGTTATCTGGAGGGGGTAAAATATTGGACGTGTTTGGCAAATCATAAGTCTTTTGCGTGATCATTTCTGTCAGTATGTCTTTGTTTCTTTGAACCCGTGTATAGTATCAAAATGAAGATAAAAAATAAAGGGAATATGCAAATGAAGTTAGTTTATTAGTGGAAAACAACATATGGAAAATGCATGAAGAGTGAACTGACCATTCTCTAATTTCAGCAAGTTTTTAAAATTTAGGATTAATGAGGATGGAACTATTTGTCTTAGTAGAAAATGACATCCCTGTTAAGAATGAAGTAAGCTTATATTGAAGTTAGATATTTATAACAGCAAAGTTTATGAAAATGATGATTAAATTGAGATGTTGCTTACCTTTGAATGATGTGACTTTCAAATGGTTACCAACAATCATTGGTTTTTCATAAGGCAGTCACTAATTTCAAGGCCTTCATGGTCGATAAAGTTGTCCCATATAGTGAGAATAATTGCTTGCAATCTGCAAATTGAGATGTCAGATTTCAGATTGATAAATATAATAGATAAACTATTGTATTGTACGTGAAGATTTATATTCATCTATACATAACTTTCGTTCACAAGGACAATGTCTTGGACAGTTGCATCTGCATTCTTGTTGCTTGGAATATTTTGTTTTGGCGTAACATCAACAGCAATACCAACATATGGTGCACCGGGAATTCGAAAAAAGGCTGATGCATAAAGTCGTAGCTTCCAAATATAATGTATAGCAAAATTCTTGAAAATGACTAAACTAATAGTAACTATTACCTATTTCGACATCAGCATCTATGTAATTTTGAAGTTTATTAAATGGTGTAAACTAAAAGCACGACTCTACAAGAGGACTATGGTCTTCATTTGATTCTTCAATTCGAGTTGAACCACTGATTGTCTATTGTGTATGTCCACAAGTCGACCTGAAGCGATCATCCGTGTTTTTGACATATGCATTGGAAATTAAGTAAGTCTTTGATGGCACTAAAGTGTTTTCAAGAGCTTTGATATTCTGAGCAAATATGGTTGCCTGGACTTTGTTTTCCTACGTTAAATGATAGGACATTAAACATTAATACACTATATAGATGTGCAAAGAGTCTAAATATATTACTGCAATATCCATCAACTAAAGCTGCTGATATGTTCCCTTTCCTTTCTGTGAAGTTCTTGAAGTTTTTTTCTACCACCACCACTTTACATGTCCATCTGATTTCTCTAGGAGCAATATTAGGAATTAGTTTTAGTTTGAACGCCATTTCTATTGCGGGAAGACAACTACATTAGAAAGAAGTATCCAACATTGATTATATTAATAATATAAAAGAAGAATAAGCTAATGAAAATAGAGGAAGCACCATTCACCTTATCTTGTATTCGTAGTCTTTGTTGGCTTTTCTGGTGTATATTTCAGACAATAATGTAAGTGTCTATATATATATAAAGATATAGGGCATGCGTGTATGTGCAGAGATAAGGTGGCACAATAGGTAGATAGACAGAGAAGTGGTATGTTGAATATAAAATTCAGATTGATTGCACACAGACCATATTGTCCATTTGTTAACAGTAAATAAAGTATAATGTGATGATTTATATATTTACTTTTACAATACACAATCAGAATAATCAGAATGTTTACGTGAGGAAAAATTATTAGTAAAATCAGCAAGGGTTAAGTCATTAAATTAACAAAATAATTTGTATCTACATTAATTCAAATATGTAGAAACTCGGAAATTACCAAAATCCATATCCGTTACACGGTTCGTGTTACACGACACGGGTGAGACACGGAGACACGAGACATGACGTGACACGGACACACACCTTGGCGTGACACTGACACACGACGTGACACTCGCGGAGACACGTCTTCACATGGAGATACAGATCAGGATCACACCAGTATTTTTTGAACCATGGTACTGATTCCATGTCTTTCCACATTAAAATTCACATGTTTTACGTTTCTACCAGGAAAATCAAGCAAGATTAATGTCCATACAAGAATTTATTAAAATTTACACAAAGACAGAAAGATAGGGAGAGATTAAATAATTGGAATTTATTAACACCTTAATTGCTAGAAAGGGCAACGACAAATACATTCTACCTCAACATCAACATTGGCTCTTGGAAATGAGTGCACAAAATTTTTTTAATCTCTTTCAATCACTAAATTAAATGATATCATAAGTCAATAATACACAATGTAGAAAGAGTCGAAGAAGAAAATTGGATGTTATGAATACCTCTGAATATCAATATTAAGCTTTTTCTGTTAAGCGAAGCAATTCCTCAAAATTTGATTTTTTGGCTGCTATTTAACCTCACCTTTTAACAATTTAATAAATTTGTTATCAATCTAATTAAAATAAGATACCATGCAATTAAAGTGTAATTAGTTTTAAACCATATATAAAAAAGAATGTCGTAAAATACCTTATACAAGTATCTACTTATGATATCTCAATGCGTGCCATTTACCTAATATTGTGATTATGTATCTACCACTATGTGTGTCATTGAAAGATTGATGTTTATTATATCAAGACACAACTTAAAACATAAATGGACATGAGTTAGATACCATACCTATTAACTGGGTGGATTGTAATTTCTTCATAATGAATTCCATGAGTAACAAGAGTATTGTTGATCCATAATGTCTTTTTCTTGTTAATTAGTACACCGGGCATTCCCATATCTTCCTCCGAATTAAGGGTTCTTCTCAAAGCCCTAGAACATTAAATCTTTGCTTCCCTTTAATTAAAAATGGTGTGTGCTAAATGAAGAACGTAAGAAGATAACATACATTATTCTTCATTAACTGCAGATAGAACTTCTTTATATACAACATTCTTCGTACATGTGTGATGCATTTCTTTATTTTCATTTGGTTTCAAAAGAAGTTTAATATATTCACTACCTTTTCATTTGGTTTCAAAAGAAGTTTAATATATTCACTACTTTTTTCATTTGGTTCAAAAAGAAAATTGAAGTTTATTTTCATTTGGTTTCAAAAGAAGTGTAATATATTCATCTGGAAATTCAATCCCATTTCCAATTCGCAGCAAAAATTCAGACAAAGGCAGATCTATTTGAGCTCTCATATTTTGAACTAATTTGATTTTTTTAATAAATGGCTATAAATATGAATTCACAAATGTTACATCAACAATATCTTCTTTTTGTCCTTTGGGAACAACATGTAATATTTGACGGAAGTCACCTCCTAGAACTACGACTTTCCCTCCGAATGGAAGTTTAATTTCTGTTATATTTTGTAGCATCTCATTTAATGATTCAATAACAGCTTTATTTAGCATAGGAGCTTCATCCCATATTATTAATTATGTCATTCTCAATAATTCAGCTAAAGATGACTGTTTACTAACTGAAGTAGTTGATTTACTGCTAACCTAAAGTGGGAGCTTAAATCTTGAGTGAGCAGTTCTACATTCAAGAAGCAATCCTGCTGCCACCCCAGAAGATGCAGTAGCCAAAGCTACCATTCCTCTACATCTTACAGTTGCAAGTAGACAGCGATATAAAAAAGTTTTTCCTATTCCTCCAGGACCATCAATAAAATATACTCCATTGATTTTCTTCAAGACATCATTTAGAATTATATCGTATGCTTTTCTTTGTTCTAAATTTAACTTTGTTTCACTTAACATACCTTCATCTGAAACTTCTATCTCTAATTCGTCTGTAATAGTTTTTGCAAGATGGTTGTTTTCTTCTGACAAAATATGACGTTCCATAATTCCATAATCACTGACACTTCTACCCGAAAGTTGTAATATTTCATTAAAATCACTTAAGACCTTTAATTCAGCTACTTTTGTATTTATGCCTTTGTTTACATAATCTTCTATCATATATTGCTTAAAATGATTCCATAATTTTTGGGGATCATGTGGATCGCACATTGTTAAAATTGTAGCAAACAATTCACGCAATGTTAATGGCATTTGATGTTGAGAAGCTTCTTGCAAACACATTTCACATTCAGTATCAGTATCACCATTAAGCAAATCATGTAATAATGCAGCTTTACGAAATGTCGAAGCATGAATTCCATTAACATTTTTCAAATCTTCATAAGAAATAGCTCCCTTAACATGGTTTAGCAATTTTCTCAAATAATACCTTTCTCCTTCTATAATATTTACATAAACAATTCGTCCTACTGAGAAAATTTTATTTTTTTCTTTCAGACCAGGTTCTACATTGTGGATTCCACACAAAATGTTATGAAAATTCTCTGTATAACAAAGTTTTCGCTTTAGAATTACTAATATTCGTACGAAAGTATTCTGTCAACATTGATTTCGTGTAATAATCTTTTTATCACAATTTCTTCTAAATCATCAAATTCTTTGTATGTGATAGATTGATAGTTTTCTATGTGCAATTGCAGAGCAATAACAGATGGACTCATATCATATAAAATAAATCCAAAAATTCTCCATACAGCTTCATGTGGAGATACCTATATAGCTTATTGATACATTTTAATTTCATCATAAACAAATTCATGATCATTTTCATTGACAGCAAATCAATTTTGTCATGACCTTTATAAACATATTTATATAAATATTTAACAGCTTGAATTGATGAACATATCTCAACATTAATATGAGAATAATACTTTGTTAATAAGTATGCATTGTATGGAACAACCCACATGTTATCTAAAGAATGATTTCTAATCTTCACTTTTTTCCCGTTGTTAGGTCGTTTATATTTAGGGTAACATTTTTCATCAATAATTGTGTTCTCAGTGAATTTTTTTGGATAACCAAATCTACATTTATTTTTATTATTCATACAAACATTTTTTAGATTTAAACCACCACATGGACCATGCATCATATGTTTAACAACAAGGGAATGCAGATAAGGATATTGAATCTCATTAGGAATCTCAGCACTAACAAATTTATCAACTAATTCAGGAGATGTAATCTTACAATCATTTTTTAGAATCAACAAAAAATGCACATATGGCAGCCCTCTTTTTTTGAAATTCTATAACATATATATGTACAGCAACCCGTCCAAATATTTTCCCTTTTAAAATATTTTCCTTTAATTGCTCAAGTTTTGCTCTAAAAATACGAGCTATTAAATCAAATCTATTTTGAGCTTCATCATTATGCTTCAATTGCTCCTTAATTTCTGGCCAATTTGGATTACAAATCATTGTTAAAAATATATTAGGCTTACCCAATCTTTGGACTAAAGACATAGCATCCATGTAACGTTTTCTTAAATCTCTAGGACCACCAATAAAAGATTGAGGCAAAACGATCAGACGACCAATTTTACTACCTCTTTTTTCACCAATTTCAAGGCTATCTACAATTCCTTGATATAATTCAGCTCGAAGTACACTCTGATTATATCGAAAATAATCTAATCTAGATGTTTCAATTTGTACATATATGTCAACAACATATTGTTGTAATAGCCTTCCAGAATGTAATAATATTGAAGTTGTCTCTAATCTTATCTGTAGTTTATAACAATAGAATTATCTACATGATACTTGCATCCTCGTTCTCTTATTTTCCATCACTAAATTTTAAACATACAAAAAGTTAATAATTCATATAATAATAACAAGAAAAAATCAAATCACATAAAATATTTACAAATAAATAATTAAAGGCATCACGAACTAACCTAATCTTTCTCTCAATCAATTCCTCAGGGGATGAAAAGTTAATTGCATCAACAATGTCTTCATTTCTACAGATGTTTGGTTTTTTTTTTCCCGTATTAATCCGCTGAATACCTTGGTGCCAACCTGCTTCACCATAAGGAAATAAAAGTGAGTATTGAAGTGGGTCATAACATCCGTAATAATATTATTTTCTATTGTGATTGTCATCTTTACAGTGAACTACAATACCAAGCATATGAATATCATCACTGTCATCATGATCAACCCAAATAGCAGCAACTTGTGAAACATTGGGTGCATTAAATCTTCTCTGATCAATACTTGGATTACATCGGAGACGAATAGAATGACTTTCTAAATCAGGAATAGTTCCCAAAGCTCGAAAAAATGATGTGTAAGGATTATTCTCTAAAATTTTCATCAATTTAACAATAAGAGTTTCAACTAACCATTCACTAAGATTTAATCTATTTTGCACTTCATTATCGGTATAAAAAAAAGTAAAGTTTTAAATGGAAAGGACGATTGTCACTTGGAATAATTTCATTTATAAAATGGCATATCTGATCCTGAATTCTAAATGTATAAATATCGTTATAGTTTGTGCATAATTTTTTATCATAACTCACACCAAATGATGTCATAGAGAAATTACAATTATAGCTTCGCACCATTTTTCGGAAGTTTAAAGATTCTTCAGAATTTGAAGTAAACAACAAATATAATTCTACAGACACATCATTTGTTTTTAAAAGAATATGTCCATTTAAACTGTAAAATCCCTTAGTTTCTCTAAAAAAGTTTACAGCGCCACAATGATCACAGAATGTTGTTTCAGGTAGCACATAAGCTTCTGAGGAAAGATTATCATCATATTGCCGCACAATTGAACACCCTAACAAGGAAAAAAAGAATCTCAAATATTCAATATTCAAATAATATTAATATACATTTTGTTCAACCAATTTTACCATAACAAATAAAACTAGGCAAGGAGTAATAAAATGAAACACTATAGCAAGATTCTCACCAGATTGTTTTCTAGTTTGGACTCTTTTTTTCGTTCTGTTGTTCATTGCATGCATTTTCAGTTAAATTATTAATCTTTCGTGCTCGGTTACTACGAAATTCAGGCAACACTAAACCCTCTGAACCTTCACCTTCAAAAAAGTTCCCAAATATTAGGAATGAAAATAAAAATGTAAATCACAAGAATATAATTTATAATTGATACAACTCAACCCACAATAAGAAATTAAAAAAAAAAATCAAATGAATCAACATAATCAATAAACTATAGATATAGTTACTAACCAGCAGAAGTGGTTGGACTGTTCAAGAGAAAAAAACCTACTTCGACTGGATGATCTAACAGATTGCCCACAATGTTGCGAATAAATATTTTCTTCCATAGACTCCTTGCAACTATCCTATAAAAAAAACATATTTAGCTCCTTAATAAACAATGTGTCTAAAATTATGTTTCAGTGCGACAAAAGGCAATTTCTAGATGAAATATGTAATCCTTTAACTTCTAATCCATGTTCAAATTTTGGAGGTCTCATTGAGAATTAGAACATTGCAATGAACAAAACCATTTTTTGTCAATTTCAAAAACATGATGCTCAACTTCAACATATAACCGATAAAATATCAAATACATCTATCTTACATTTAAATATTGGAATTTAAAGCTAAACATAAAAAATAAAAGTAAAATTTCATCTTAATTTAAATAAGCACACAGCGGAGCATAAAACTTCACATGCAACTACATTAAACATCATAGGAAACATCTATGCTAAAAAAAAAAATAAAAAAAAAATCTAAAATTACACACAACACTCGTATTTTTTTTAGCTTGATTGGCTGAAATTAAAAGAATATTAACTCAATAGTAAATGAAAACAACCAAACCCCAGTGTTGGAGTGTTAGGTGGGAGGAATTAAAGGCGGTTACGATAGCAGGGATTCACTGCTTGTCCGAAGGGTAATGAAGAATTGAAGGCGAGGGATCCCAAAGCCATGATTGAGCTGGAGGAGGAGAGAAGCAAGGGACAACAATTGAGAAAGAGGAAGGAGAGGAGTTGGATTGAGAGAAAACTCAAATACTTGAAAATGATTAAGCAACAGTAGTGAAAGCTGGTACAAGTAGCGAGGATAAGGTTACAAATTAAAGTAAATGATCATAAGTTGGGATTACTGAGAAACATGTTGGAACTATAGAAGAAAAAGTGATTCTAAGACCCAAATTATTCCTAGAATGTAAAATCTACCCTTCAGGTGCATGATGCATCAGAATTTTCTTGACAAATACACCATACAAAGTTCAATAAATCCATGCGAT
Source organism: Fraxinus quadrangulata (assembly GCA_903798255.1). Taxonomy (NCBI): domain Eukaryota; kingdom Viridiplantae; phylum Streptophyta; class Magnoliopsida; order Lamiales; family Oleaceae; genus Fraxinus; species Fraxinus quadrangulata. Next base: position 103,367 of record CAIGRB010148000.1, read on the forward strand.
TTAAAATAACAGAACATCAACTAAGCTGATTTACAACTTTCAGCTAATTTTGTTTACTAAAAATCTCTCTCCCCCCTCTTGGGGGGGAGTTGGAAGAAATTGTTTATGGCAAGGAGTGAAATGTCATTTCCATGCATCTAGTTTAATGACAATAAATGCAAAGCTATTGAAGTTGAGTTACAATTTGGGATTACTGAAAGAAAGTTGTGATTTTAGATAGTCCATTCTGCTTATTACACTTTTGCAGCAGTGGGACATTATATCAAGCACATAATGGGCATGTGGAAAAGAACCAAATCGATGGCATAGGAGAATAACGGAGGGAATTTCTGTGAGACGGAGGAAATTTTTGTCAAATTTTGTTTGGGCTTCTAATGTCGAAAAGGGGATGTCAAAGGGTGAAATGAGAAACGGTGAAGTAGCAAAAGTATCACACAACGGGGTAAATTGGACGGGAATGGAAACGACGTCTCGATAGTTGGAAATGACGTCTTATGAACAGTGTTAAAACTCTTCTCTTTTTAATATTGTAGGGATATGTGTGTGTAATAAATTTTAAAAAATAAAATAAAAAGTTATTTAAAAAAACTTCCTTAAAAAATAAAATAAAATAAAAACTTATTTTAAAATAAAATAAAAAATTTATTTTAAAATAAATGTTTTAAAAATTTTTGATAAAAACTTTTATTTTTTATTTTATTTTATATATATAATATAAAATTATCGTTTTATTTCTTTTAGAATTAGTAAAAATTGTGAAAAGAAATTGGGTGACTAAAAATATTATATGAAATTAAATGATTATTATGAAATTGGATAAAAAATAAAATTGAGTGGTTATGATGATAAAAATAAAGTGACTGATTATAGTTAAAACAAAATCAAGTGATATCATTAGTATAAAATTGAGTGGTCATCCATCGATTTAACGCACGGAAAGCATCAAACTCAATCTACAATCTACGAATTTGATGCCAATACAAACCCCAATCATTCATCTTCTTCACATTCTCACACCAATCTTTCTGCACATTTATGCCAATCCCCATTTGTGCCACCAAAAATATATTAGCTTCTCCTTTGCCATCTAGTCTCGATTCCAGATTTCATTTGCCACTGTCATACAGATACCCTACAGTTTCAGGCACCCAATCGCCATTCGGCTTTCGAGCTTCGGATTCTAGTCGGAGCTCCTTATCTTCTCTCGAATGTAAGTAAAAATAAAAATGAAGAAACTATTGCAAGTTTTAAGTTTTTGTTGTGATGAAAGGGAAATCTATTCATTATTGGAGGGTGATTTTATGATTTCATTTGTCTTTAGTTTTTAGCTTGATTGACGTATTGTAATTGTGAATTTTATTGATGTTTATTGTTTCGATTTCGTGTTGGAAGGTGAACATTGTTTCCCAATACTAATTTCAATGGTGTTGATAATGCAGAATTTTTGTTTTTTTCTGTCATCAGCCTAGGCATCTCAATAGCTCTTGACTCCTGTTCTTCTTTACTTTACTTCTTGTGTGTGTGTGTGTGTGTGAGAGATTTCTGTTGGAAACTGGTTTAAAAAAAGAAGGGGAAAAAAATTTAAGTATGAAACCATGGAGTGCGAAAAGTGACTTTCGTGTCAATTTTGGCCAAATTTTCGGACTTGATCTGATAGTCAAATTAGGGAAATAAATAAATTAACTTGTTTTAATCATCGAGTAGATCGTCGCGGTATATTTAGAATCTCAAAATCAATTTCGGATGAATGAGAAATTGTGGTCCAAAGTTGGAGAAAAAATCGAATTTTCTGCACTTGAAGATTGTCGCTTGAGCGACAATTCGGCGTCTAGAGAGCGACGGACTCTTTGCTTTTGGCGCCGAGTGACGCACGGGTGACAGGCGAGCGATAGCAAAGGCTGCAACCTTGGCAAAGATTATTGAGTTTTGGGACGTGTCTCTTCACTCACAATCTTTCCTCCTCTTTAAATAAGATCATTTGGACGTCCTTTAACCTATCCCAATCATATGCAATCATAGAATAACATTAAAAATATATATATTTCCTTAGTCGAAATCATGCATAAAATCTGTTTTCATTTCATTCGAAAGGAGTACAAAAGTCATATTTTTGGTTCGTTGTCTTGTGTTTTGGAGTGTTACAAACACAAAAAGGTAGTCGACGTATCTTGGGAGTTGATTGCCATCATCCGTAGTATCGTTGCGAGGCAAAATCGACTTAATGACAGAGTTCAACTTTTGCCTCGACTTTGAATTCATTTCCTTGGGTCTTATTTTCTCCATTTTCATTGGCATTTTAATATCCATTTATGTGGTATTTATTATTCAATTTCCTGTTGTTACTCTACCCAACAATATATATACACACACACACACACACACATGTATGTATGTATGTGGCACGAGATGCTCTTTTTCTTCTTTTTCATCAGAAGCACTATTCAGAACTGACTTTTGGTTGTAATATATTTTTGATGCAGTTGCAGCTATGGAGAATGGTGGTAGCCCAAGTTTATTTCCTTATCACCGCTGCAAAACAATTCACCTGGTTTGAATAATTTTCTTCTGTAAATCTCTGTTTCGATCATCCTTAGAAATTTGAAGATCTTGCATCTTGGTTTGAAGGATACTCGAGGTTGCCTTCTTTTGCTCACAATTTCGAAGGCTTTGTGGTCTTATATAACCATCTATTCAGGTGAGGCATGCTCAAGGAACCCACAATGTAGAAGGAGATAAGAACTACAAAACATATATGTCTCCTGAATATTTTGATGCAAATCTTACGCAACTGGGCTGGCAACAGGTGGGAGACAGCCAGTATTCTTTTGCACCTTGCAGCTATCCCATTTACTTAACCTTGTAGATGACTTGTAACTTTTTTCTCCTGTATCAGGTTGATAATTTGCGTAAACATGTTCATGAAAGTGGGCTTCTCAAAAAGATTGAATTGGTTGTGACATCTCCTTTACTAAGGTAGTAATTCTAGTGTCGACTAATGCCTTTCCATTGGATAACTTTTTAAAACTAAGAATGTGCATGTCTAGTGGTGCTTGCAAATTTATTTCCATTAGCTTGAAAAAGTCATCCACTATACGGGAAATGCCACAAAAACCATCTCTATTTGACTATTGAGACACCACATTTTGGATGGGTTCATCTTATTTAAATTCCTGCTAGGCCTCATATTGCATTATGTTTCAATGGTAACATAAATAAGATAATATTACTATTAATACCGCTCTTATAGAACTTTGCACTGAAGTGCTGCATGTCTTACTAAAGAATAGCATTGCAGACATGGGTCGAAGGTGTAGTAGGAGGGATTTTTGTTATTTGCTGTGATTCCTTTATGTACCTTTTTCATGTGTCATAGCCTTGCTGATGAGAAGAGAATTCATCTCTCTAATGTATAACTCCCTCGAAACTGCAAATTAGGAGTTGCAATTGTCTTTCCACAAGTTTTGGTCTGTTGGACGGTGTAGAAATGAGAAGTACGTAATGAAAATGTTGCACACTAGTGGGAAAAATTTATTGTGGTGATGTCGAGTTTTTAGCCTCTTAGGATTTTGCACAGCAAAACATATTTTTGTGCCCTGGGCTATATGCATTTCTAACCTTTTGAATTATGCAACTATGCCCACATTTATGTTATCTTTTCTGTATTTTGAGTTTCTTTTTAGTTTTTATTTTTCTTCCTTGTTATGATGTAATACAATATCAAGAAATGCAACAGCTATGTTTATTACCAACAGAAAAGATATATATGGTGGAATGGCAAAAATGTGTGACATCATATGTTCTTGCTGTGAACAATGAATACTAATAGTGCCAAATGTTGTGTCTCCAGTGCTTCCAATTGAAACAAACATACAAATGCATACTCATAAATGCTCTACTCTTGAAAATATTACCCTTCCTTTTGCGAGAAGTGGTTTTTCCGCGTAGTGAAAAAGGGGAATTTCTTTCTATTGAAAGTCACAGGTTTGCTTAGTAATAACTTCGGAAGTTCAACTCTTAGGAAAGTATATATGCACATTCATTGTCTTTCCACTACATACTGAACTGGGAATAAAATCTAATCATGTACTTCTATACGATAAACATAATATTTTTGTTTACATTAATTCCTTTAGTCGTAAATGTCTGGGAGGCAAACAATTGTTTCTGGATCTTTGGTGGTTTAATTTTCAAAGTGAACTTGTTTGGTTCAGGTTTCGGCAATATTCAGATTATTCAATGTGTGAAATTACTTAAGATGTGCAAATGTAAAGGAGAAAAAAAGGATTCTTAGTACAACTTTCTTCTCTCTCCCTACCCACTTACCCAACATTCTACTAAGGTCAGTGTAGTTGTATGTGAACCCAACGACAAAGGGATATCTTATATGACTTTTACCAAGGCCTCTTGGAGTTAACTCAAGAATTTCAATTCGACTCAACATATAGCGACATAGTAGTTTGAAGTCATCTCAAGAAAATACACAAACGTGCAAGAAAATAAAATAAATAAGTATCTATGTTTCAGTTGAACTAACTTGCATATTACTCCCTTCCCCTATCCATCTGTAACCCTAGATCTAGGTTGTGCACTAGCACTTTACTCATTAATCAAAAGTCAGACTCGTGTTGAGTGAAGCTGGTTTTTTTACTTGATGATGATAGATCCGTAAGTCTAGAAATTCATTTCGGTCAATTGAACATTCTCAAACTATTTCAATCATTATTTTCAGGTTGTGAAGAAAATTTGTATTTGAATCGTAATATAACAAATACTATTAAAATACATACTTATATTGCTCACCCGAATTATACATTGTAGTAGTCACCTGGGCTTGGTATATCATATTCGAGAGAGAGAAAGAAGGATGGGTGTCTGGATTTGGGTTTGGGTTTGGGTTTGGGTTTGTAGAACCATGATGGGATTAATGGATTTAAAGTTGAGGAAATTATACTTGGCCATACTTTTTAAATTATAATTTCAAAAATAAAGCTACAATTCCACCATTCAAAAGCGTAGCGCAGCACCGTGCTCAACACTGCGTGCAGCAACGTTGGGCACAGCTGCATGTGGTGCTCATCCTCCTCCGATTTGCCTAGCCGTAGTTTTGAGATGATTTTTGTTGGTGGTTTGCAAATGGTGTGGCTTGCAAATGATGGTGGTAGTGATGCGGTGACTATAGCGATTTTTATGAGATGGCATGACATTTGAGTGTGGTTGTGGTTGTGGTGGTGGGTGGGGTGGAGTGGAGTGGAGTGGAGGTGTGGATAGCATTTGTGATTAATTATTTGGATGATTGTGACCAATAAAATGTGTAATTTGTAACTAATAAATAATATGTGACCTAAAAAATGTATAATTGCGACTAAATTTATTTTTGAGACTACAATTTTTGTCTTCATAAATGTGACCTTATGCGATTTGTGACTGTAATTATAATTGTATTATTGTGATATTTAAAATGTTATTGTGACATTGACCTGTTATTAGGTAGCCACACTGATTTTTGAAATTTTTTCACCTTTTTTTTCTTGAAAGTATATTTTGAAACTTTTGTAATTAATGTATTCTTTCCACTTTTAAAAAATCATTTGGGTTTTATTTTTTTCGTTTTGAGCTTGGGCTAATAGACATGATGGATTTTTTTAATTTGGGATACTTAAAGAAATTCCCTTAATTTTGGTATGCTTTTAAAACATCATTATAAACATGGATTAAAATATAAATATTACAATTTCAACAATTAAAATCGTAAGAAATACAGTGTAAACATTTGATTGCAAAAAGAGGTAAAATCAAAAATCTTTCAAGCTTCAAATGAAAGAAATTCAAAATCATAAAAGTAAAGGGTTGTTTCAACTAAATTTTCTTCTCCAAATTTGAAAATAATCAACCAAAATTTACAAGTTAGTATGTTTCTAATTTTTTATTCAATTAGTTTATATTTTGTTTGATTTTAATGTTATTGAAGTTTTATTGTTCTAATTCATACAAATTTTAATATTTAAATTAATACTTTTGATTTAGTATATATTAAAATTCAGATTTATATGAATTGGATTGAGTTAATACAAATGAAAAATTAAATTTGGATCAATCCCAGTAGTGTATGAAAGGTATTTGGAAAAATGAGAATGAGATACGGGACATGCTTTGTCACTTTTATCTAAAAAAATAATGCTATTTGTTATTATGATAATAGAATATCAATGAGGTAACAATTTATGTGGAATAATGAGATTGAATAGTTCAATTTTTATGAGAGGGGATGGGAGGAGAAGGGTAGAGAAATGTGATAGATGATGGGTTGCCACATCACCAATATTTCATCATTATGATAATAAATAGAATTACTCTATCTGAAAAAATCGTAATTTATTTGAATTCATTTGAAGCAATTAAATAGATGCATACATATCTCCAAATTCCTCAAAAATTGTCAAAATTTTCATACCCCAAAGGTCAATGAAAACACTATCAAGTTGCAGTTATTTCCATATACATTGCGAGATGTTATATTAGAATTGTTAGATGCTGAAGTTCATGAAAGTATTACTACATGGAAGGAACCATCGACAAAAGTAGTAAAAATCAGATTGAAAATTCAAACTTTCCAACAGAGAGAATGGGAGAGCTATCACGAGGCATATAACAAATTCAATGAGTTAATGAGAAAGTGTCCAAATCATAGGATTTTCATAGGTAATCAAGTGCAATACTTCTATATCGGACTATCACCATTATCAAAATCTCGAATGGATTTCTCTGTTGGTAGATCGATCATTGGAAAATAAGTACAACAATGCATGGATTTGTTTGAGTTAATTGCCACGACACATTCAATGTTTTCATCAGAAATAGTGGTACCACAGGAAGTGGCTAGAATTTATGAATTGGACAGCACAACATCTACCAATGCACAGATTGCTCCTTTAACGAAGCAGGTGGAGTTACTTGTAAAATTACAAACACATGGAGCCAATACAGTGATGGCCAATTCAGCATGAGAGAATTGTGGGAGAAATCACAATATAGAAAATTGCTTGATATTTGCTTCTTCAGAGCAACGAGTAAACTTTATTCACAATGGTTCCCGCAATTTTAACACATACGGGAATAATTACCAGCGAGAGAGAACACCAAGTTTGAGGGAGATGTTTCATCAATATGTGCAGAAAAAAACAAAATATCTCAACGATTGATACTAATTTTCAAAATCAACAAGCAGATATCAAGAAGTTGGAGACACATATTGGTTAAATAACTCAACAATTTGAAAACATCCACAAGGATCATTTCCAAACAATACAATTGCAAATCTTAAAGAACGAGTGATGGCAATAAGAGTACTGGAAAATGATCCACTTACGGCTCCTGTAAAATTTAAAGCATATGTACCTCCACTTCTATTCTTCCAAAGATTCGAAAGAAGTCGATGGAGGAAAATATTCATACTATAACTACGAAGGGTTGGGTACAATTATCAGAGATTATTGTGAAAAGATCGGAAAGAAAAGATCGCCAGGAAGATGTTGATAAAGCTACAATGGAAGAAAAATTTGCACCAACTTCAATTTAGAATGAAGAAATTGCAGAAACATCAACTACAAAGCTACCAAGTCCAGTTAAGACTTACGTGTCTCCCATTCTTTTTAATCAAGGGCTCAAGAAAAACAAACTCGACACAAAATTTGAAAATTTTCTTGATAATCTCAAGAAGCTCCATATCAAAACTCTGTTGATTGATGCGAATTCCAAATTCGAAGCTAAACAAAATATTTGAAAGAGAAGTTGACAAAGAAAAGAAAGCTTCCAGATGATATTCTCAAGAAACTCCAGATCAATATTCCATTGATTGATGTGATATTACAAATTTCAAGCTACATAGAATTTTTGAAAGAGATGTTGAAAAAGAAAAAAAACTTTCCAAAGTTTGAAATCGGGGGATTAATGAAGGAAAGTAGTGCAAGAGTGTAAAATTTGCCTCCCAAGTTGAAAGATTCAAAGAGTTTTACTTTACATATTTCACTTGAAAATTCTTGTGCTATTAATACGTTGTGTGATACTGGAGCTAGTATAAATCTAATGTCATATTCTGTTTACAAGAAATTGGGATTGGGTGAAATCAAATTAACATCAATAATGCAACAACTAACTGATAGAACAATTTTAAAGTCATGTGGTAAAGTTGAGGTTGTACTCATAAAAGTAAGAAATTAAATATTTTCAATGGACTTCATTGGGTTAGATATATCAGAAGATTGAGACATTCCAATTATATTAGGTCGATCATTTGTAGCAACGGTTCAAACCCTAATTGACATATAGAAATGTGAGTTAATATTAAGGATGGAGGACAAGTAAGATATATTTAATATTTATATCTCATTTGAGCAGACTTTTAACAAGAATGATTGATGTAGAATTGATAAAGAAGAGTCATGTGATCAACGAAGCTATCAAAATAGAAAATCAAATTTCGATGGATTTCTTGGTAGAGATGAAAATGAAAATATCAAAATATGAATAGCACAAAAAGAGTGCATAAATGAAAATTGCACAAAGTGCAAGAATGACATAACTTGGTTCTAGCCACCATAATCAAACATGACAAAAATTCATCCTAATAACTTTAAAGAGTCGCTTATTGGAAGACAACCCAAGCTCTATTCCTTTCTTATTACTTAGTTTTTAGTTTTAGGACTTTTTATTTTATTGTTGTAACATTCTCGTTGTGTTGATTGTAAGTTCTCAAGTTTGTGGGTAACAATGTGGTTAGAAAGTCAGTCAATATCCATCTCATCAGGACAATGACAATGACACAAATTGATATATTCAGGGAAATCCTAACCCTCCTTTGTATTTATTTCTACATTGAGGATAATGTATATTTTAAGTTTGGGGGTGAATCATTGGCCGTTAATTGCTTTTGTCAGTTATTTAGTATTTTTGTGTTTGTGTGACATTATTTTGTGTGATAAAAAATTCTTTTTATGCGTGTTTGTGTGAATTAGATAACTTTGTCTATTGGGATGAACATATTTGAAAGCATGTATTTGTTTATGAATTGTAGATGAATCATGTACTTGAGTTTAATTTTTTGCTTATCCATGTTAAGTATGACAATATTATGCACGATAATTAAGTATAGAGTCGTATAAGAACATGTTGATTCATATGAATACGCTAAATAGATGATTTAGGTGTTTAATCCCTTAACCCATTATGCACAACACCCTTTAACCGTATACCTATAATAATTTGGGACATTCTAACCTGTGAAAGAAATTATTTAAGATTGTGGTAATTACGTGCATGTGAAAAAAAATTGTGTGGAATGTTTTTGTGTTTCTATTATAAGGTAGGTGGTGATCAAATGCTAAGGATCTACTCGAGTTAGTAAGTCCACAAGGGAATCTTCGAACTTGGTACCCTTTGATATTCAAAAGTCAAGGAGTTACTGACTAAAAGCTCATTATTGAGGCCAAGAAGAGACAAATGGGTGAGGTCAATCTTAGGCTGAAAATAAAACATAAAAAAAGGAAAAACTTTAAGCAAGTGTGCATGTAAGAATTCATTATTTGGGGCTTAGATAACTGATGGATTTGAATTACTTAATATAAACTAGTTTGTTGAAGAATTCATAAATTGGGAGAATCCATAAATTGGGAGAATCATTACATAAATAAATTGTTGACTTTTCCGGTTGAACGAATCCAAGTTAGAGTGGTGTAAGGAATTGGTAAGTAAAAGCAAACTCGAATTATACTATGGTGAGAAAATGAAAGAAAACAAGTTTGGGGGAGTGCGAATTTCACGAGCGAAGAAATGAAATAATTGATCATCGAGGGTTCGGAATTGAACCAACTTGTGAATATGCGGCATTACACTTGATTATCCACACACACACATACACATACACATACACACACACACACACACACACCCATTTTACATTGGATAAGTGGAAGTTTGTCTCTTGTGTTGTAATTTAGAAGCCGTTCATAAATGTGATAAAATGTTCTCAATATTGAGCCAAATTGCAAGCTATCTGACTAATTGTTTATTTGTGTGTTTATTTTTCTCTTAGTGATTTTCGTTTTCTTTGTGTTTGCTCAAGGACTAGCAAACCGTTAAATTTGGAGATATTTGACGAGTGTGTTTTTACTCCGAAGTTTATACAATTTTAACTTGATTGTTGGCTAAATCTTATGAGTATAGAACATGATGAGAATGTAAAATGCTATATTTTTCATCCCTTTATCTTATACTTGTGATTAATTAATACCTAAATGTACTCAGTATTCTTATATTTTGATTTAGGTCGCAATTGGATGAATATGGTGTAATTTAAAAGAAATAAGCGAAAATGACTAAAATTGAAGAAATACAAAGTTCGGGAATTGAAATGCAAATACTCAAAAGTTAGGTCAAACCTGACGATGAAGATTTGAGAGTGTTAGGCATCAATTGGATGAGGAAAAAAGCCAAAAGGATGAAATATAGTTAAAGTACTATCACATATCAACTCTCTGCCGAAAAGGTTATGCTTCGAATTTTCAGTCTCAATTTGAAACCCATTTTTGGCATAGAAAACGTTCAAAATGGAAATATTGTATTTCTATACGATTAGTATCCATTTGAATTAGCTTTCCAACGTATCTTTAATCCCCTCAATCAGATATAGAGGGAGAAAGATATAATCAAAATACTGAAAGTTGTCTAGTAGAAGTATAGCTTTAAAACTATGCGGTCGTATCCACTTCTACTATGCAATCGATAGAGAATTTTCGATGCACGAAATCTGATTTTTGAATTTGACCCAAACACTTATAGAAACATATTTCAAAACGCTTTTTAAACCTTAAAACCGTCCAGAAAAGAGGAAGATGCCCCCATTCCTCTTTTTCTCTCTTAATTTTTGTACTTGGTTGAAGGAAACTGAAGCCTCAGAACCAATTCAACTATGAGATCTAAATTATTTTCATTGTTTAATTCATGTTTTTAGTATTGAATATTCTTTTACACTTATTTTCATGGTTGTTATATTTAATTGCTAGGAAACCTACTAGTTTGTTATTCGTTACAATCTACCGCTAAGTTAAACATCAAATTCGTAATTGTTTGATTTCTTTAACTTGTGAAGCAACTAGGGTTTGATAATTTGCTGCTTTGGTGATTGTTGAATCTTAGGAAGATTGTTCAACTAAATTAAATTCTACTTGTGTTTACCTTCATCTATCTTTTTAATTCGTAATGCGATTATCAAATTAAATCTAAAGCGCTTGTCTTAGGTTGTTTGGTAATTAGGGTTAATNTTGGATCGCTTGTTTTCTAATTAACTACAATTAAGAAGAAATATGAAAATAATTTCAACGGTGAATATTCAAAGTGAAAATTAATATATATTTGCATCTATGATCAATTGTAAAATTCCAATAGTAGATGTAGACTTAGACCAGTATTTGTTTTTTTTTATTACTTTCGTTATTTTAATTTGAGTTATTCATTAGTTGATTTATTTAAAATTATTTGTGTATAATCAAACCCCCCCCCCTCCCCAATCATCGTTTACATAGCATAAAATTAGATTAATCACTCTTCGTAGGATCGACCACTTGCTTCCACTACTATATTTATTTTTAAAAGTTAAGGTTTTATTTTTGGGTGCCTGCAATAGCACACGAGAACGTTTTTGATGTATTAGTTAGTGTTGTTTTATAGGTTGGTGATGTTGTGAAAGTGTTAAAGTGAAGAAACAAGTCAAAAAACTAAGAAAAATAAGAAGAAAGTCAGCACTTTGGACGCTCCAAAGCGAAATTCTAATCAGTAACACAGCACCCGGGTGCCAGGATCCAAGCGCCCAAGCATTATGGTTGCCAAGAAACAGTAGGGGAAGAATAGAGATGTAGTGCGTAGGCACTGCATTCATAGCACCTAAGTGCTACCCAGATTCGAATCGCGGCACCTAGGTACTATTTTCAAGCACTTAGACACTGTGCTGCCTGTTTTAGGATTACAATGTTTTGGCCCTCGAAAAGCCTAGAAAGGCTCCAAATTAGGGAAAAACATATAGGAGAGTATAAATTGAAGAAATGACGCACTTTTAGGGGCTTCCACACTTTGAAAAAAAAATACAATTAGAGATTAAAGAACGTAATTCAAGAGAAAAAATCAAGAAATTTAAGTTTTAAAACATTAATTGGAAGAGGAAGAACGGTTTGGTGAAAGATTAATTTCTTTTTCTACATCTTTATTCAAAATTCGGTGATATATTTAATAACAATTTCTTTTTTTTTTTTTTTACTTCCATTATTGTGAGTAGATAAATTTTATATTAGGACAAACAATGTAGTCTACTTGAAACAATTTACTTCTTTTATTCAAAATTATTGTTCTTTTACGAATCGAGATGTGAGTTTGAGATTTAAACCATATATTAAAATTCAATATATTAGTATAACGTGTAGATATACATATACTAAATATTGCGATCATCATATGAATTTTTAGAACTTACATTTCGCTTAACTAAGTTGGATTCGCATAGAGATATGAGATTGAATTAGTTAAATAAATTCAATGAGAACTTGAGAGGGGTAAATTGAATAAAATAAAAAAATTCGATCGAACACTAAATTCGACTCTAGATCTTGAATTAAGATTTAAAAGTGATCAATAGGTAAAATTGTTCAACCCGAATATTCGTTCATTATTTGAATTCTCAATCAATTTTTGTATGCATTTTAATTAATTTCAAGTATTTAAATCAAAAATTCACAATAACATATAATTATTTGTTTGCTTTCATCAAATAGGAGTTAGAAAATTTTAATTAAGTTCTAAAGTATAGTTCGTGTGGGAACGATAATCCGGACTCAAAGTCTCACTATGTTACTTGTTACAATATCGTACACTTGAGACAGAAAAAATGCAATGCTTACTATTATTCAATACTTAATACTCTATTACTCTAATATATGCCTTGGAGATGGAAAGTTGGATTTGAGCATAATTCTTTTGCCCGTGTCCTTTCCATCTTAATCTTAAACAAACTATGAGCAAGAAATGTAGTAATTTATAAAGGAGTTAATACCCTAAATTGTCACCAAACGTTGTCAAAAGTTCCTAGAAGATCACCGAACTTCAAAAATATCCTAAGTAGTCATTGAACTTTGTAAAAAATTCCTAAAAGGTCACTAAATTTCAAAACTTTTCTAAATAATCACTGAACTTTGCCAAAACTTTCATAAATAGTCACTCAACTTTGTAAAAAATTCCTAAAAGGTCACTGAACCATTATCACTGAACCATTGATGTATGAGGTCTCAATTTACAAAGTTCGGTGACCTCCTAAAAAGTTTTGACAAAGTTCAGTGACTATTTAGGAAAGTTTTGAAGTTCAATGACCTCCTAGGAACTTTTTACAAAGTTCAGTGATCACTCAAGGTATTTTTAAAATTCGGTAACCTCTTAGGAACTTTTGACGAAGTTCGGTGACTATTTAGGGTATTAACTCTTTATAAAGTGATAAAAAATTTATACCATTTTATGCTACATATTTGTTCATGTTTCGATATGAGCACGATTTAGAATTCGTATGCAACCCCTCTTGGTATGAGATACCTAACATGCTATGCTACATTTGAATTTTTTTCATGAACTGCAAAGTACTTTGAAACGTTTGTTATATCCTGTGTGGTTGAACAATATCTTATAATACAGTTCAATGATTTTTTTTTTATAATGAATTCCTTTTCATTTCAAAATATTGCTAGAATCTACCTGTCAGCTCAATAGTACAAGCATTGAATGGAGACGCATTTAGAGGATTACGAAAGATATCCCGATTTTGTGAAGACCTTGGTTCTTTTCGTAGCGAATACAATGTGTTAAAAGACGTTTGTTAGTTTCTAATGTAATGTATCAGGCGCACATTTTTTTATTTTTTATTTTTAACTTCCATCCTTTGAATCTCTTTTTTGAGCATGGGCTAATGTAAAACTGGTTGAAAATGAATTTGGGCTGGGACTGGCTGGGTGTGTAGCCCGGTCTAGCCTCCCCTAGATCCATAAGTGGTTATTGAGTTTGGCGTCTAAGCGTAAGGTTGGCGAGTCTATTCTATTAAGATGGGATTTTTATTTTTATTTGTTTTATCGGTAAAAGGATATTTTGTCATTGTTAGTCACTTAAGTAGTGGATCTACAACAATAAGTGTTAGAAGAAGCATCGCATGGTTAAGTCATATTAGAGAGTGATATGAAATTAGAACACGAAGTTATGTTTGGATTTTATTTTATTTAAAAATAAGATTTTTAATAGATTATAATAAAATTAGAAGAAATAAAGTTGTAAATTTCATGATTCATGAAATGTATGATTAAAATTAGTTTTGATTTTAATTTAAACTTCGATTAACTTTTTAGTTATACAAGGACTATATATATCTTTGAATCACCTAATGATACGTTGATTATGTAAGATGCACATGTCTCTCAAAGTTTCCAACTTGATTTGGATGTTGCTTTTCTTTTAGTTATCATCTTTCATTGATTTAAGGATAGAGGTATCTCAGATATATTTTATTCGTGGTAATTATGCTTTCATTTAATGTGAATCAAATAATTGTAGTTCAATTTTGTTCAATCATGTAATTGCACTTATATTTAATTTTGATCAGATAACTCCACTTTAATTTTATTTCAATTATGTAACTATACTTTCATTTGATTTCAATTTACATACTTCGATCGATTTCATCATAGAATTGATGGCTTGACAATCAATAAATGATGGTCAACACAAGTTACCGTTGTTAACGTGATATATATAAGTACAACATTAATGAAATAAATGACATTTATCATTTTTTTTTATTGTTACATCAAGTATTCCCTTCGGTCCAAGTGACATAATATGATAGAGTTTTATGATTGAAATCAAATTAAAATATAGTTGTGCTGACTAGGCAGCTTTTTACCGTGTATGGTCAAACTGCAGTTAGATTGCGGCAATGTGCTATGCAAGACACTTTTCTTTTGATGCGAATCCAATGATGTATAATTTATGATTTCTACATGCGTTGCACCCTCACCTCATGACCACAACACTTGCTTGAGCGCTAAATTTTGTTAACTATGAGTGATGGTTGTGTTTCTTTTCCTTCGTTTCTCCGTCTCTTCAATATCCTGGTCCTCTTTCTTTTTTGGTTTTAGCCAGTCTTGGTGTTGTGGGCATGGGAAAAGGCTTGTCCATTGTTATTGACTCTGAATGAATGCTTGAATCAGTTTCATTAAGAAATGCTAAGGTTATGTAATAGAGATATTGGTTAACTCTGAAGAGCGCTTTTCTATTATTCTTGTGACTCGTTTGCAACTTCGTCAAATGGTTTCACTCCTCTTTTCTCTTGAGCGGTCAATTGATTTGATTATCAATTGCTACCCGCCCACCACTACATTCGATACTCGCATATTACGTTACGAAACACATCAAGTTAGGGCTTGCATCCTTAAACTTTCACTACTAAAAGGTTTTGTGAAGCTTGGTTGCAACATCAATGGGCTTAGGAGAACTAAGTGCAGTACGCGCTTCTTTTCCTTATAGAGTTGCAACATTAACTTCCGAACCGAACCGGACCAAACTGAACTGAACCAAACCGAACGAACGATTTTTCATAAGTTAAATATCCGAACCGATATTTGAATCGAGAACCGATGGGTTTGGCTCGATTCTCGATTCTAAACTAAGAACCGAAAAATCAAATAAGAATCTAATTTAAATAATTTTTTAGTTTTTTTTATTGAATTAATTAAATTTTTTCTAAATAAATTAGCAAATTAACTAATTTAGTGTTTAATGTTCTAACTCTCAAGCCAAGTCCATGCCTA
>CAIGRB010148013.1:0-14525 GCA_903798255.1 Fraxinus quadrangulata
AGAAATGATCTCCTATCCATGGTGGGTACGATAAAATATACCCACCGCTGACGTGACAACGTCGAGCTATAATTTTTGACAATTCATTATTGAATTGTCAAATTTTGTAGGCCCACATAAGTGGTTGGCAAAATAACTCATATCTAATGTGAATAATATAACTCATGTACACCATGTGTGGGAACATTGGCTGAACCAGGGTGGGGCATGTATTTTGATTTTTTTTAATAAAGAGGGTTTTATTTTTTCTTTACTCAATTTATTTTCTTTTTAAGATGTTTGCTTCATAGTGTTTACTTTCTCTTTTAGGTCACAAATTGTGTAATATGTCTTCAATAAACGAAGCGTATATCATTTTAATATCTTAGATTATTAGTTCATCCATCATTTAATTTTCATTTTTCATTTTCTTTTCGTTTGTTAAGAAAAATCTAGTTATCAATTTCAATTTTTAACGAATCAAATGAAATGGTTTTATATGTCAATCTTTTCGACTCTCTCTTACAGAATCAAGGTCGAAAAGATTGAAAAAGAAAAATCAATCGTTCACAATCACTTATAAAAAATTCCTTGAAAAGATGAGTTAGAATTTTTTATTAACAATTCCTCTGATATTTAAGAAATTGTCTATGCGATATATATAGTGCCTTGAATTTAAAGAAATTGTATCATAACGAGAGTTTTTTCATTTAATTATCTCTTTATTATTAATTTTCTCAAGGCAGAATTTGTTGTTGGTACTAGTCATGGCAATGTGCTCGGCTCGGCCCTTTAACCCACGAGCTCACGAGTCGAGCCGGCTCATGGCTCGTTTGCTCGTGGACTACCTTGGCTCGGCCCACGAGCTCGTGAGCTCATGAGTTGAACCGCGAGCTTTTTGAATTTTTTTTTATTACATTTTCACTTTTTTTAAAATAAAATTTCTTTAATTTCTCTTGAGCCGCTCGCGAGCTCGACTAGCCGAGCCTTGCTTTTTTGAAGAGCCCGAGCGACTCGTTGCTCGTTTTTTCACAAATCGACAACGAGTCGCTCGGCTCGATTGACACCACTAGTTGGTACTGAATCATCTCATTTCAAAGTTGAAATTACTAGATTTTACACTTATTTATTTAAATTATATTTTCAACAAACTTCTTCAAGTTCAAGTCTAATTTAATTTTCGTCATGATTTCACTCATACATAATTTTTATTATGGATGGCATCAAAATTTGACCTCAAAATATTTATTTGTTTTAATATTATATTGAACGATCCCATCTAAATACTTAAATACTATTATATGTTTAACAATAGTTATTTTAGTAAATGAATTAAGAAATTTTAATGGTACGATATATAAACTAAATGACTCAATCATGTCAACATAGAGTCCAAACACTCGACACAATAATTATGAACTTTTAGTGAATATTAAGCCTGATTTTCATATTATTATTATTTTATTTTATTTTTGCAAATTTGATTGCTCCCCTAATTCAAAATGTATGTGTCCGCCACTGCATAAGAGATCATTTTTGTAGAAAAGTAATTATAAAGATATTTATAGACTAATTGAATTATTAATTACAAATAGAATTATTGGAAATTTGCGCAGTGTTAAATCTTACTTCAAGATTTACTAGATCATATCAATATGGAACATGAAAGAAGTCCTTGATCCTTATCCATTGAAGCACAAAATGTACCCTACCTAACCTTTCGTATTGTCAAGCATACCTACGCATCCCATGGTCGGAGCTTATAACTGATCTTATATATTAATTACCTTCCAACTTAGTCGGTGAAATTAAGGAACCAAAAGTTGTGCGTGGTAGGTACATGTTGTCGAAACACACATGTTTTTCACATGATTGTCATTTTCGAAAGATAGTCAAAGCCCGCATCCGTGTATGGAATTGGTCATCCGGGCAGTTTATGTTGCATGGACACCAGAATCCAGAACAGCCATGTCCCACGGCGGAAGAATGAATAATGTGCTGGTGAATTGTGTAAACCCCGCGTTGACTCGGATATATCCACTCCGGATAATTAATGAGACATTTTCAAACATGAATTGAGTTCTTTTGCCAGAAAATATTTGCCAATTGCCACCTTGATTGACATACTCTTGTGGGATCCATGTGGATAAAAAATTTCAAAAAAATGCCTCCCCATATTGTGAGTGTGTGTTTGTTCTTCAAACTTAGGCTAGTCACAGAGATCCTATGGCTGCGATACAATGTGTAACGACCTAAATGTTGGAATTTGAAATTAGTTCAAAAACAACAGCATTTTTTTTTTAATTTCAAAAAATTCAGGTTAAATTAAAATTTTCTAAATTTTCTTTTAACTTTGTAGTTATCCTTGCGTTCTGAACTATTACAAGTTCTAAAATTTATTGGAAACAAATGATTTACCGTAGATAACTTTGATTTGTTAAATAACGAAACTAAAATGAAGGGTTAAAATGAATGTTAGCGTGCATTAACAGAGTTAAATTCAGCAACGTGTTACCCAACTATCAAGCTTAGTTGTACCATTTATTGGATTCATAATGAAATTTTTACACTATTTTCTAAACTCATTCAAGTAAAATTTCAGAATTTTCTAAGATCATTTAGGCACTCCAATAGACACTCAAAACATGTGGAAAAAACTATTCTCGGGTACACTAAATATAGCACACGGAAAATGGCATAACTTATCCTACCGACCTTCAATTGACTTGATTCCAAAGCCATCGGGCAGAGGACTTTCAAACCCCACTAGTTTTGTCAAAAAAATTCAAAGAATTCTATCCGGAACGACGCGACAAAGTTCAAACAGTAAACTGAAAATTTTTGTTTACAAGTCTAACGTATAATACTAAATTCTTTAGCAACTTTAATTATATGCATACTTAAATTAATTAATTAATTAAACGTTCATATCAAGATAAAGAACTAGGAAATTTTAAAGGAAAATAAAATAACATCTTTTAGAAATTAAACTTAAGTTACATAACTAGTAAGAACTATAAACTCTTCCAATGTGACTAATTACACAAATGAAGCACCTTTCTCCCTACGGATCCTCCGCAATTCACGTAAATCCCACTTCCTCAACCATCCTTTAATTTGAAAATTTTGTTTAACATAGAAGGTGTGAGCTTTAAGCTCAATAGAACTAATATCACACTATGCACCATTTTGGTCATAAACAGGGGCGGAGAGAGGGGTGGGTTAGCACACCCTTGTCCAAGTCAGATTCTATTAAAAAAATTTGATTATAACTTATTTTTTTCACTGTCCAACCCAGTAGCCCCTCGTACCATTGAATCCTGACTCCGCCACTGGTCATAAACATATATACATATATACAAAGTCATGGGAAAGAATTTTAAAAGTCCACGTAGATGAATACCAACAAATTCATGATTCCGAAGAATCCCTCGTAGAAAGCGATCATGTTCATACATAAACTTCTTTGGTCATAGTTTCGAAAATTCTAACACACATCACAAGCATATATATATATAAATAATGAACAAAAACGGAAAATACTTAGCACCACCTACCTTAATTTTCTTGAAATATAAATGAACAAAATGTGTAAAAGCCTTTCTCCTTCACACTGTTGCTATTCATTTAAACTCAACGTAACATAAAAGATATTTTTGAGAGAAAATAAAAGCACATTCGGATTTGAGGAGAGATGTAGTGAAAAAATAATTTTTCTCTTTTTGTAACTTCCCTTTTTATTGAAAAATTAAATGGGAGAGTTATATTATCATTAACCTAGTTAAATTGAGTCTTTAATTAAGAATTTAAAAAGTTTTAAGCCCATAAAAAATATTTCTAATAAAAGTTTTATAAAACATTTACACAATGAAAAATATAGAAAAATGAACTATTCATGCAAAATAAGGAGCTTTTAACTCAAAATAATTTTATAAAAATATCTGCATGGTGATTCGAACATGGGTTACCTATGTAAAATACCATGCAGATAACAATTGTCAAAACACGATTATTTATTAAATTTTGTAATCAAATTTACTTAAACTTAATGTCTCAATTTTTTTTTAAATAACTTATGATTTGAACTTTCATAACCTTGAATGGCGAGAGCCTCCATAGCTCATTTCTTAAATGGGCTACATCAACCAATTTAAAAGTATAAATTTTAAGACCTTACACAATGACTTGTATATATCAACCCTGCTACATGAACAGGGCTATAATTTTTTTACAAGAGGGACACGTCAGTTAACCATGTGCGATCAGCATTATTGGATATATATTGCATCTGAATGGAAATGAAAACGAAATCAAAGAATGGGATGTGACGCGACGCAACACAATGCTACGAGTAAAAATGTTATTTTAGAATAGGGTAATAATATTTACACTATAATTTTTATTTTTTGCACTACATTTTGATATAAATCATTATCAAGGACGAGATGTACTAATTAATGGAATGTTGAAAATAAAAATTCAACAAAAAAAAAAGGTAAAAAGAAATAATTATCAGAATGAAAAAAGATAGAAAAGTTTAGCATCAATTAGAATATAGTGTATCAAATAAAAATTGTACAAGCGGCAATATAACCACCCTTTAGAAAAATATAGTGTGACATGAAATTCTATGCAATGGGTATATATTGACATGTTGGAATTTGTAAAATGACCCTACCTACAAGTGAAGATTAATCAAGTCTGACCTCTTTCGTTGTTGGATTTAATCCAATTTCCTTTTTTTTTTTCCTTTTTTATATAAAAGAGTTTAGCCATGGTTGCCTTTAAGATGTTATGAGTATTGCCTCACATATTCAATTTGTTTCTTTTGCTTACCACCTCATAAGTCGAGACATCACATTTTGAATGGCTCAAAGTTCGAGGCATCATAATTTAAATTAATGATCTTATCGCATGCATGCATAGAATCGTCCTACTAATTTATTTATTTTTTTTCCACCCATTTCCCTACATTTTCCCTCCTAGTTTACTTACCATGCTAGGAGGGATGAGTGTTGGACCTCACTGTAAGGCCCTTGTTTGGCCCGACACAGCACGACATGACCATGTCGGTTCTCTCCTTTTATTGGTCAGGCATCGCTGCCAAAAAAGTTGGATATCTGCAAAGGTTCCATGGCATTGGTTGACCAGCTTAGCATTTCTAAACATCAAAACATTGCCTTTTTCATTGTTCATTGTTGTGTCAATTCATTTTTGGTAACTGATCACTTTCAGCAAAATATTTAAATTTAATTTGTCCTATTGAGATTATTGAAATTCAATTTACATTTTTTAATATCTGTTAGTCCCTTTTATAAAATTTAAAATTACAATCCTATGTGAATCTTAAAAATAAAAAATTGATAGTGACGAGACTTCAACTCTTTCGAAGCTTAGCCTATACTATCTTCGTCTAATAAATGTTAAAAGTAAAATAAATTTATTTATAATAATTGTCAACAGCAAACTTTATTGGACAAATGTATTTACTATTTAGTACTGGTATTGTAAATAACATGTAGCAATGAAGTTACCCTTTTTGCTTAAAAATATTTTTATCTAAAATATAACTCAGGAAGTAACAAAAATCAGTAAGTACAACAAACACACCAGGAAGAGTTGAGAATTCTGAAAATTATTTATTTCTTTATTTACTATTTCGGGCTGAATAAATAAAAACTACTTTATTAATCAAATCTATTACAAGGTGGGTTATTATTCGTACTACAAAAGTGAAATAAAAAGCACAGACGATACCTAAAAACAGATCATAATCAAAATCCTCTAATTTCATAAAGGTTCGAAAATGAGAGGCAGTCCTCGAGCAGGCCTAAGCGAGAGCAAGACGGAGGGAGAATGACAATAAACCTGGGATATAGAGAATGAAAACCTAGTGAGTATTAAGGTTAACAAAATCTTATATTCCATGGTGGCTAAATTCCTAGCCACACACATTCTTCCTCCAAACCCAAATGGCAAAAACCCCATTTTGTGTTTGCATCCTCCATATAAGGGATCATCCTTGAACCTTTCTGGTCTGAATTCATTAACGTTTTCACCCCATAAATCTTGGTCGTGATGCATGGATACAACGTCGATCCACAAGTTTGTGCCGTTTGGGATTATAAAATTATTGTCCACTTTAATGTCTTGTCTTGCTTGCCTTTGAACATTTGGTGCCGGTGGATAGAGTCTTAGTACTTCACTCATAACCCATCCCATCTGCATATTACAAAGACAAATTGATTTTGAGAATTGTTACGAAGAAAACATAATATTTTGGATTCTTAGAAGAATTACGAATGATAAAGAACAAGGGATAATAAACTCACATGAAGGTTTTGACGGGTACATGATATATAAAAAGAAACCGAAACATTGATGACAGTTGGTCTAGATTCAAAGGTATTGATGAAATCCAATTTGGAAATAAGGTAAAAATCAAACATTAGAACGGTTTAGGGCATGTTTGGGCCGGATTAAAATCTGATTTTAATCTAAGTCAAAGTCAAATAGTTAATATTAACCACATCTTTTATGAGTTCCACATATTTTCAACCACACATTTCAAAAACTTTTATCACAATTCAATTGAAATCTAATTTTAATCTCCACTAAACACTCTCTTAATATATAACCACCGTCTACCTATGCATTCCATGGTCGGAGCTGATGTTGATGCTGATGCTATGTATGCACGAATTAATTGATTCATTCATAATATTATGTATGACTTTTCATTTGTACCAATTTGGTAGGAGAAATTAAGGATCCAAAGCACAGGTTTTTCATGACATGATGGCCGGTGTCAATTTTCAGCAGACAGTCAAAGCGCCGACCACATAGGGTGGTGCCATTTGTCATCCGGGCAGTGAAGCCACCCATATCCGGAAGTTTTTGTGTGGTGATCGGTGAGTTGTCTACTGTGTTATGTTATATGTGTACTAAAAATTAAAGTTAATAAATCTAGTGAATTTTATAAAATGCATGGTTAAAAATTGAAGTTTGATATGTTAAATAATAGTAAAACTTTTTAGTAATTTTTTTTATCAAACAAACACAAGTAATTTATTAACATGCATGATATAATGAGATAATCGAAATCAAATTACCTTCTTCAATCCCGCAACCTTTGTGCCATCAATCTCTCCATCTCCAATCACTTCTTTAATCTCCTCTCTAAGCTGATTTTGCCATTCGGGATTCATAGCCAATGAGAGCAATGTCCAAGTCAGTGCCAATGCAGTAGTCTCATGCCCCCCAAAGAAAAATGTTTTGCACTCATCAACAAGTTCCCGTGTCGTCAACGTCGACCCAGGGCGGCCCACAACGTCGCTCTTGCCCAGCAACATGCCGAGCAGGTCGTTTTGATGTTGCCCTTGGTTCAACTTGAGTCGATCGGTGATTATTGATGCGAGGAGGACATCAATCTCGTCTCCAAGATTCTTTGCTTTTAGGGTTTGTTTAGGGTTCATGAACTTGCTAAGGGGCACCCCCTCATAATTGTTGGATTTGAAAAGAATGATTTGCAATTCTCTTAATTTTTCACACACTTTTTGTCCATTTTCATAGCTTATTCCGAAACCTGTTTTTGCAATGATTTCTCCGGCGGTCTGTATGATTTCTTTCTCGAAATCAATTTCTGGCTTGCCGGAGTCAATGAGAGCACTCCACCGGTCTAACATATTTGTTGCCGATTCAACCATTAAACCAGCCATAGCCTGTCAACCAAGTTTTTAAAAGAACATATACAATTAGTTAGTGAGGCCGTTCTTTCAAGTGCACTTACCATGACTCAACCACTGTTGTTCACTATCACACATATTTAATTGGATTCATAACTTTTATAAACTTTTGAACCATACATTTGATTAACCAGTATCAAAATTTATTAAAATTTTGATTTTTAACTGAATCAAACACGGGATTAATAGATTAACTTACGCTCTATTTAATTATTTAAACTTGTAGATCATGGATGGTTTAACCTTTATCGATTATGATAATTCCATAATGCTTAAATGGTAGTCTTAAAGAAACTAAAAATATTAGTGGAATGAAAATGGCCGTAGTCCAATAGAAACAATGTACAAAAACACCCTTTTTTCATAAATTAATTATAATTAAGAATTAATCACCTTCAAGTTGGATGGAGAGAATGCAGGAGTAATGGCATGTCTGTGGCGTACCCAATCATCGCCTTCGACCATTACAAGGCCACTGCCAAACATGGGTTCTCTATCATTCTTGAAAACACTTGGTTTTCCCCAATTTTTACCTTTTATATCTGCAGACATTTTATTTATGAATTCTGGATCTGCAATGTTAAGAAATGGTTCTGTCCCTAGCCAATATACGAATACTTTCCCTGCAACCACAAAAACACATTAATTTCAGCAGGCACTCAACCATATCGAAATGCCCATAAACAACAATATTCACACTTAACTTTAAGTGCAGAAATAAAAACTCGACAGAAATCAAAATCAAAACACAAGATTTGTTTCGACCTAAGTCCCAGAGGTTCGATGATAGCTTCTAACACTTAATCCCCCATGTTGAGCATCCATTAAAATGAATAATGCTCGTTTGAACTAAAATAGCCTAAACGGTAACCAAGCTTACAAGATTGTTTTCAAAATAGAGAGATTAAGCCACTAAAGACTTATCTTCCTACAGGTGTCAAATCGAGTTACCGTTCACCAAAGAACCCTAAAATCACGCCAACACCCTAATCTGAACTTTACAACAAGAGGAACAAAATTTCCTCAACAGATTTCACCAAGGAATCAACCAAAACAGATGATGGAGCAAAAGATTTTGGATCTCAAATGTGATATTTCGAGAGAAGAAGAACCCTAAACTGAAGAAAAGGAAAAGTCTCTTGAAAAAAAAACCAAGTGCTACTGAATGGACGTCAGAAGCCAGATGAAATGGTTTTAACCCACAGATCAATCCAGAAGCAGATACAATGTCCAACAGAGAGCCATGTGTAGCGATCAAGTTGAAAGCACCCATTAGTAAAAATATGTTTTCCAAAACACAACTTTAGGCCAATTTTTTGAGCACAAAATTCACACGTGAACTTTCACACAACACATTATAGATTTGTTTGAGATGCATTTTGTGATAGTGTAATAGGCCAATTTTATGCATATACCCTAAAATTTTGAAGTATGCTCTCGCATCCAATTTTGAAGTATGCTCTCGCATCCAATTTTCAAGTCCGTTGACTAGTAAAATAAGTCCAAAAGGGATGTGCTTGCTCTAATGCTACAGTTACAAGAACTTTCCCTAGAAGCCACCCCTGAAACCAGCTATACACACGAATAAATTTTGCTAGTAAACGAATAAATTTTCCTCTAACACCACAGTTACAAGGGATATGCATATGCATGCGACTCTTTCTGATATAGGAGGAAAAGAAATTTTGCTAGTAAACGAATAAATTTTACTACACGTGCATACTGTAAACTACGATTAGTGTGAGTATGTATGTGTGAGCGAGAATGCAGCTATGCATGCATGTATATATGAAAAAAAACACACAAGATTTTGCATCTTTTGAAGAGTACTTTGGCTTTAGTAGCTAGTTAAAGATATGCAAAACAAAATATTTAGGTTTAGATGATATATATATATATTCTGGCTTACCATGCAATTTCTGCCACCGGGCAAAGTAAGGGAATACAACTGAGTGGATATCATGGGATATGCTTAAAGAAGAGGAAGAGACAATTCTATTCTTCTTCTTGATCTCGATTAAATTTCCCACAGGAAAACTAGGTTTTGGCCCTGAAAATCCATTTGCTTTAAGCTTCCTATATGCTAAATTTGGCAAAACCCACCAAGAATACGAGATTCCACACATCAACAACAAAAGAAAGACAGCCATTGCTAAACAAAGAGTTTGGAAAAATTGAACCGATTCCATCTCTCTCTCTCTCTCTCTCTCTCTCTCTCTCTCTCTCTCTCTCTCTACACCTTCGAATGAGTTGAATTAGGTTTTTTTTTTATGATTACACATAATGGAGATGTGGGTATTTATAGATGAATCCTAGCACANACACATCAACAACAAAAGAAAGACAGCCATTGCTAAACAAAGAGTTTGGAAAAATTGAACCGATTCCATCTCTCTCTCTCTCTCTCTCTCTCTCTCTCTCTCTCTCTCTCTCTCTACACCTTCGAATGAGTTGAATTAGGTTTTTTTTTTATGATTACACATAATGGAGATGTGGGTATTTATAGATGAATCCTAGCACATAAAGGACAACAAGAACGTCAAACATTGAATAGAAACAGCCTCCGTTTGAACATTTTGAATGTCAACAAATCTTGTTTTCATTTAGTGCAAAGTTTTTCTTTGACATTTGTTGTCTTTCGTGTTTGAATTGTCATACTTCACTGTTTTCACTAAAAATGAGTACACATTCTTTAATCCAACTAGCCCCACCCAATTAATTGTCTATACACAAAGCCACCTCACACATAAAACCAAAAATGTATTTTTTTGATAGTTCTGCCTAGTGAGGTAAAGGAGTCGAGTCGGCTCGCGATTCGAAGTTTGATGCTTCGACAAAAATGAATCAATCTTTTTTTGACCTGAGTCGAGCCGAACCAAAGCTTGGTCAAAAAAATGGGGCTCAACTCGGATTTTTGAAGCTGAGCCAAGCTGGCTCTTTTTTATTCCTGAAATTTTAATTTTTTTAAGGCAACTATACAGCTGCCTATTTTAAAAGAAGCTACAGCTGCCTTTAAATTTAAAAGCATTTGTACAGTTGCTTTTTTAAAGGGATTGCCTTTTAGTAGTAGCTGCCTTTGTAAGCAGGTAGCTACTTTATTTTCAAGACAAGGGCGAAAATGGCCCGTGTTGGCGTGGCTGACATGGGTCGGCTTGGACTTAGACCAACACTCGAAAATTTGGCTCAGTCCAAGCTTCGGATCGATTTCAACGAGCGGCTAGCCGAGCTGGTTCGGGCTTTTCTTAGGTCGATCCGTGGGCTGCTCGAGCCGACGAGTCGGATTGACATTTCTAATCGTGCCTCGCGTGTACATGCAATATTTAATTAGGCTCTACTGCATAAATGCAGTAAATTTTAGAGCCAACTCAACCGACTTCAAGGGTTTAGATGGAAACTTAGAAGGGTTTTTTTCACAAGGAATAAAATATAAATGAATAGGAAGAATGATGCTAATTGCCATTGAAATATTCCATCACGTCATTAAGAAAAATGAGTAAAATTTCAAGTACAAATAAAGTTTAATAGTTATACAAAATAAAGTTTAATGATTCGCTTAATTTTGGAAAAGATCATGAGTTTAACGCAAATTCATATGAGCTAAAGTTTACTTTTGAAATGTTGTGCTAATTTATTGAGTAAATTTCAAAATTAAATTTGTCTATGAAGAAAATCTTTATTCTATAAATACTTTTGGGACTTTGACGGAGTTTATCTTTTGATCAAAAGAAAATAACTTTCATAAAAAAAAATTTATCTATTACTTATATTCATACACTTGACACCCATATTTAACTTGAATCAATTTATACACGTCTCTTTATCCATTGCTTTAATCTATTTTTTTTTAAGTTATAAGGCATGATAGAACTTTATCGACTAATTAAAGTTCTTTATTTTCTCCTAAAAAGACTAAAAAAATTTCATAGTATTCATATTCCGCAACTTTCTCCCTTTCCCGTCTCTATAGGAATCCTCTCGACTTTTGCTTAATTTTAAGAACTTGTTAATTTCAAGTAGATTTTTGTCTAGTAGAAGATCAATCCATTCCAAACTTGATTGAATAATGTTATCAAGTACCATTGGTACAAAAAACCTTTGTTTTTCATGCATAATGTTTGTTCATGGTATTCCTACTTAAAAGCAAGTAAATTAATCGTATTTAAGATGTTTTATCACTTGCATGTCACATAAAGTACGGTTATAGCACAAGTAATTATTAATAATATTATTATTGATTACATTGACTGTAGTTAACAATGTGTCTTCGCAGAGAAATTGATTAGGTTAATCAAATTGTTGATGCGCTCTTTAACGTAATAATTTTAGCATTGACCTTATTTTCGTCCAGTGTACTTGCAGGTTATGCAACTTATTCAACGCGGAGAGATTGAATCCATGATGAAAACTTTAATGCGAAAGTTAAAAGTGAAAATTTCATTAAAAAGACTATTGTGTCCTTAATGTGAATTAAATATTAAAAGAATTTAAAATAAAAATAAAATGATAACAAAAAGAAAGAAAATGAAAAAAATCGCATTCTTACTCCATCTACCCACCCCAACTCACCTCCATTAATACCACTACCAGCACCTAGGGGCGGACCCAGCAATCGGCGAGCCCCGACGGCCGCCCTTGCTGGATCCGCCGGAAACAATTTTTTTTTGGTTGACAATGAATAAAATGTTTATGTTATATACCTGATAATTCGTTTTGGTTCTAAATATATCTTGTAGTTCATCTGGGTAGGGTTCTTATATTCATAAAAGAGGTCCCGATTTTAAATCTATTTCCCTTCATTTTTATTGTGTAAGATTTTTAATACTTTAATTTTTACCTTTTACCAAAATTAAATGAGATCGAGAGGTGATTCGAAACCGTGACCTCCCTTTAGGATAGTAAGAGGTTGACAATTGTGGCACTCCTTGAATTTGATTCTAATCCTATCAGAATAATATATGTTATATTTTATCAGGTTTAATGAAATTCTAAAAATTGAATTCATGCTCTTCCTTGGAATTATACAAAATTTGGTCACAATATCATTTGGTGAATATTGCTAATTTTTACAACAAAATTATATATATCACTTTGAACAAAATAATTGTTATATTTAAATTTTAGATCTTGTTTAATTTTTTTTAAAAAAAAATACATTTTTATTTCTTCTTTCAACTGCACATTTTTCAATAAAATAATATTATATTCAAATTCAAAATTTTTCCTTATTTTTAACCGCATATTTTCCATCAAATCATTATTCCAAAATGAACTTTTTGCAAAATAATGGGCATCAAATATGACTCTTAATATTTTATTGTAATAACGATCGACGATCGACGATCGCCCTTGCTGACCCAAAATCTTGGGTCCGCCACTGCCCGCACCCTTACACCTATCTATTTTCCTACCGCCAATAAGCGCAACTACTATTCAGCCGCGACGCCTCTTCCTCGTCTTGCCACTGTCAGCACCACTCTACCCTTTACGTCGGGGACTTTTTGCATTTTCGATTTACGTATACGCAGACATTTATACAATGTGTGCGAAATTTGTTTCCAAAGATACGATCTCAGGAAATACCTGAATAGGATTGCAACCTTCACCGTTGTTGGCGGTGACAGCAGAAGCTTGAAACAAGGAAAGGATGAATCAGCGCATGGGAGACAAGCGACGATTTTAGAGAGAATTTGATTTCGACGGCATAGTTGTCTGTTTGTTTTCCACCATACAAAAACCGAGGTTTTAAAAATAAATAAAAATAAAAAAGCAAATCAAAACAGCAAATTTAGCCGAAATTGTGAACAACGTTGGAAAAATATATATCATATTTTTACAAACTTTATTTATTCCGTAGCCGGCCCTGACTGATTGGGATGGTAAGAAGATCGATCCATCCAAAGTATTTGAGTTAAGAATTTTATTGTTTTCCTCGTATAATAGGATCTGATTTCTTGTTATACATATCCAGCTCGTGTAGAATAAATTTTATACCATTGTACATATTTTAAATTTGTTTAGAAGGAAAATATAAGGATTTGTTACATTAAAATTATATTTCCTTATATTGGACTTCTATAAATTTAGGATATTCATTTGACGTTTCTTTTATTATAAGATTGATTTAGAAGGAGAATATAAGTATACATTAAATTAAATTTATCCTTCCTTATATTAGTCTACTATAAATCTAGAAAAGTCTTTTATGATAATTGAGTTTGTTGCCGTGTTATTGTAGGTTATCAAATAAAAATTTTATTCATATCTTTAATAATTGTTTTACTCATAAGTATGGTAATTAATCAAGAATGGAATCAAGCTTTGAAAAGTAATTCCAGTGACCTTGAGCCATTTTGTAGTTTTTCATCAAGTTCAGGCCACGTGATACTTCATTGATTATTTCAAGTAGTTATGTCGATTTCCAAGAGGTTCACACGACATGATGTTTCATTAAATATTTTCAAAGCCAACGTCGTCTTCTTCAAGTATTTAGAGAATACAAAAAAAAATTGTGCTAATATTCAATCCCAACGATCAAGTTACTTGAAGTGAAGTTAAGAATAGTAATCTACGTGGTGGTTACGGTCGAATACAATAGAAAAATGATGATAAAATCAAGATCGATGAGTTTGATTCTACTTCAAAAACAAATATAAAGTAGAAGATACAAATGAAGTTGTTTCTTGGTTTCTTTTGATTATTCTTTGTTAATTTTGCGAAATTACAAAATCGGATGCTATCATATTTTTTATCAATTAATTAGTGGATTGTTTGGTCAGTGACATGGGGGAAATGTATGTGTTC
>CAIGRB010148013.1:16858-44301 GCA_903798255.1 Fraxinus quadrangulata
TTTTTTTTTTTATTATTTGTGTCTATTTTTTTCTATGAAGAAATAAAAATAGGGTCCCTAATTCTGTCACCACAATTGGATTATAACATTGACAAAAAATAAATAAATAAATAAATAAACAAACAAACAAATAATTATGATTATAATTTCCCAGAATGGTCAATCTTCATGACGATTGTGATTACGGAGCAATTTTGACTTTTTAATGTGACTAATCAATATTAATCATAAAGTTAAAAAAGTAAAAAAACTTTCTAAAAATAGAAATATAAAAATTTCCAAAACATCCTAAATTGGAAAGTCGATGATTCCATTCATAACACAGTTTCATATACTAGAATTTGTTCTACATTTTAGTAAATGAGGTTAGGTAAGCATTAAGCAATAAATACGTGATCTAGAAATTTTGATAGATCCAACGATTAACTGGTCGAGCTGAAAAATAAATTGATATAACTTCTCAATTTTACACAAAAAATTCTCAATTTTATTATTGCATTTTATTTGAAAAACACTAAATAGAATTAATCATCGTAATAATTTATTAGAAATAAAACTTAATTTTATTGTCCAGGGTGGAGCGGGACAAGTCCCCATGCCCCATTTATTTTTTCTTTTTAGTTTTTATTTATTTTATTTTGTGCTTTTATTTTTTATGTCTTTAGTTAGTAAATATTATTTTTTTTTTACCAATTTGTTGAAAACAATTTTATGTTCTCTTTTAAAATGATGATAAATCTATTATTTTTGTTTGATAAAAAATTTAAATTTGAAATTAACTTTAAACGGGACGGAGATTATATTTCTCATATCCGCCTCGTACCCGCTTCAGGAGAATAACTCTCGTCTTGTCTCCACCCCGTTTATCCAGTTAGGTGGCTAATCATCACTCATTTGGGGCGGGTTTCACGGGCATGGAATTGAACGGATTTTTTTGTTATTTCAAAAGTAAAATTAAGAGTTCTTGCAATCAAATATGAAACACGTGTGGGTTTTATTTAAGGAAAAAAAATTGCCTCTACCATTCGAAGTGTAGACGAGTTCTCAACTGTAGTATTACGTCTAGTTGACGTCGGAAAATGACCTTTGAAAATAAATTTTACATTTTTCAACCCCATTAATAAAATTATAGCCCCCGTCCACCAAGTAACATCACTATGGTCGGAATGATTTCTGTATACATACATATATATATATTAATGAAACTTCTTCCCTTCTTATTTATAATATTATAATTTTAAGATACGACTGAGACAGTCAATTTTGATTCGCACAAAGCAAGTTGAAAAATCAATAGTAGTCGGTAATCCATTTTCTCTTAGTGTAATTTCCTTTCAAAAATTTAGTCTTTGATAATTAGCCTTTACTTATTATTTCAAATATAATAATGATGTTTCAAGTCTCTACGATAAGATTTAGGAATTGTTTGACAAAGTTTTTGATAAAAAATTTAACAAATTTTGATGACACGTATGATTAAAAGCTAATAAAATTTATGGATTCCGTAAAATGTATAGTTAAAATTTAAGTTTAATCAATAGAAAAGTTAATAAAATTTTATCAAACAAGCATTGAATATAGTTACTTGACCGAATCAGGTAATCAATTCACATATGTGAAATTACCATTGGTATTCAATTTGATTAATATAGTTGAATTGGATCATGCCTACCCCACCTACAATTTTAATTTCTACTCATAACATATCTCCTTTCACATATGTTAACATATGCTTGTTAAGGGATAAAATCACATATCGAATAAAAATGAAAATATAATCTAATCTATAAGGGTTTAGGATACTTCTCTTAGTAAGGTCGATTTTTTAAAATAAAACTCTAAATCTTAATATTGTATAAAAGTACATTAAACTCAAACGAGTAATTTGATTCGATTAAGACTAAAAAAAATGAGCACGCGAATTTCAATATTGATTTGTTCAAACGAATCACCATCTTGCGGAGACGTGTTAACAAATAAAATTCTATACCAAATAAAGTTGAAAGTATAGACCAACTTATAAAAGTTCGAAATTACTGCTTTTAACAAAGTTGACATTTTAAGATAGAACTTTAAATCTTAATAAAACTGACTACATTTAGATCCGAAAGCTCAGTTCTGAATAAATAAGCTTTTAGTATTAATTGTTATTCTCAAAATTAAAGAAAAATATAAATTCTTCCAAATATATGAATAATTTATTGAATCTCTTAATTAACTACATACCTATAGAACTAAAAGTATATGAAGTGTAAGTAAAAGAATTGGAATCAACTGCGGTAGATTTGATTCTACCTAAAACCAAGGACGGAGAACCGGATTTAACCCAACTTTTTTTTCTAATTAATTATATTTATGGCCTAATCGTTGACCTTATTCTCGGGAAGAATTTAAAATCAATGCATCAAATGGACGGCCGACAAAAGAGCTATCATTATCAACCTGGAGAATTGAAATTTGTTTTTAGTATAATATTGTATTAAAAAACAATTCTAAGTATTTAAAAATTTTGAAAATATATTACGATATTTTTGCTAATTTTTAAGTGACTATTTATCTAAAAATATGCTTAGATAACTTGTTCTCTCTTATTTTTAAGTAAAAAAAAATTACTTTTTAATAGATACTTTTATGTTTGTATTCAAAAAAGTAACATGTTCATTTTTAACTTCGGTTAATAAAAAATTTATTTTATAATTTTGGTCTACAAACTATGTTTGGATAGATTTTTTTTTACTTTTAATTTAAAAAAAGTGAATTTTCAAAAGTAATTCTTATGTTACTATCAAAATAACTTATCTTGAATTTTATTTACTAAAAAAATATTATAGACTTACTTATTTACTTAAAAAGTAATTTTATTTATTTCAATTCGGCTCATTAATTTAATTCGAATGATTTGAACCAAACACCGTATTCGATAAAAATGATCTTCAGAGCAATACCATCTTACAAATATGATCCCTACGTAAAATGATTTTGCTAATTAATTTACTATATTATCTCTTTTGACCTGGCTCAATTTAAATTTTAACGTGATCAAAATAAAATCGTTTGGTACGTCCAAGAGCCACGTAACGAACGAATTCTTCATCAATATAGGGGGGGAGAACTTGACTCTGTCATTTTAATTATGGTCGGTTGGTTGTTGGCTGTTAAAGTGAGAAACTAAATATCGTACCACGCATATGTCACTCTTGGATCATAATATTGAAAGTAAAACTTACTTTCTTTCTTTTTATTTTATTTTATTTTAAAATTTTGAAAAAGCATAAGAACAACCAACCGACCATGCAAGAAAATAATAAATAATAAGCAATAGTTCTGAATTTTGAATTAAAATAATCATCTCAGTTGTCTAAGAGCTTGACTGGCTAAGCTTAAAAAATCTAGTTATATGTAAATAAGTAATTTTCAAAAATGAACATATTCTTTTAGAGTAAAACTTGAATGTAAATAATTAGCAAAATCAATATTTATATTTAAAAGTGGAAGATAAAAATAAGTAAATTATTTATTTTAATAGTATAAAGTGATAAGTTATTTTAAAAAAAAGGGTAAACGAAACCCAAGTTTGGGATAGTTAAAAAATAATTTTTTAATAAATTTTGATGAAAATTGATAAAGTATATGGTTAAAAAATGTAAGTATCATGAAATATATTGTTGAAATTAATTATTAACTTTGACTTAAATTAAAATCAAAATATCAGCATCAATCAAATATGTACTAAACAAATTACAGTTATTTATATAAAGACAAAAAGTTGCTTAAATGATTTCTTTAAAAGAAGAAAAAATATATCCCCAACAAATAAACAATTTTCAAATCCTAAGAGGTGGGGACTAGGTAAGAGTGGCCACGAGCTGAGTCACGAGCAGAAATTCGAAGCTCGGGTTCGGGCTTTTCTTTTTTTTTTTTTAGCCCGAGCAAAGACTTTACTCGGAAAAAAATTTGAAGTTCGGGCCTCAACGGGCCGGTCACAT
Source organism: Fraxinus quadrangulata (assembly GCA_903798255.1). Classification (NCBI taxonomy): domain Eukaryota; kingdom Viridiplantae; phylum Streptophyta; class Magnoliopsida; order Lamiales; family Oleaceae; genus Fraxinus; species Fraxinus quadrangulata. The sequence goes on from CAIGRB010148013.1 coordinate 20,845, forward strand.
TTTTTTCTTTTTTTTTATATATATAGGTAGCGACACAGTTGCCTCTTTCCCCATTCTATTTCAATTTTTTTTAATTTTATACGGGCCACACGGGCCTGACTCAACTCGGCCCGATTTTCCAAAATGAGGCTCGGCTTGAGCTCTAATCGGACCGGACCGACTTGGGTTTTTCCCTACTCGAGCCACGGACAACCCGAGTCAACGAACCAAACTGACATCCCTAGGACTAGGCATGTGATTATATAGAATTAATTAACTTGAACATTCTTTGTTTACATCTTGGATGACCTCCTAATACGTGTCAAAATCGAGGTCATTCATTGTTTTAAGTGTTGGATAAATTAATAACAAAATTGTGGATCACGTGATGGAAGGTAAACTAGAATGCCAACCAGAATGTAAGTGTTGCAAAATTGATGATTATAATGTGCCAAAGATATTTATGATGTTTCAGTCTTTCAATGGATCAGATCCATTCTTGTTTGTTTGATGCTTGGCCACTGATTCCTTTTGTTTTTATTCCATGTTTTTTGTATGATTTTCATGGTCATACCAAGACATACATATGTACAATATAAAAAATTAATTAATAAACGCGTAGATTTATCATCGTACTAATAGTGACAGATGAATAAGAATTTAATTGTTCGTTTTTCGTCTTGACCAAGCACTAAAAAATTAATGACAACTGTAAATTTGTTGAGAGCAATGTAGAACCCAAAAACTAATTTGACCTAGGGTGAAGCTTTACTAGTCAAGTTCGACTCACTTTTAAGCCTATGTTTGAAACCAATTCTATTTCTCATTCTATTTCTCATTTTTCATTTCAACCACACATTCTATCAATAAAATAATATTACACATAAACCCAAAAATTCTCTTTACTTTTTAACCACATAATCTTCCATCTTTCACTATTCCAAATTTTTTTTAAAACCCAAAATGGGTGTCAAACAGGGGTTATTAGCTGTGGAAAATGATCAGATGCAGAAATTAAGCTGTGGACATGTATGGAAGACGATTAACACATTCAAACGCTTGTTGATTCGAATGAATACTAAAGATTCAACGTAGTATATCGTAAACAATACAAATCTAAGAACAAAAATGTCTGTTTTTAAGCCAACTTATCAATTTTTATTTTATTTTTCATTTTTCATTTCAACTACACATTTTATCAATAAAATAATATTACACATAAACCCAAAAATTCTCTTTACTTTTTAACCACGCAATCTTCCATCTTTCACTATTCCAAATTTTTTTAAAAACCCAAAATGGGTGTCAAGCAGGGGCTTATCTCTGCACAAACACGACCTATAAGCCATTTTCCACTTATACCATTGTCTAGCAATTTTAGTGTGAAAACAAGAAAATGTTGAAACTGTTTTTCATACGACGTACAATCGCAAAAACAAGATTTAAACATACATCCGTTTTTAACAGTCACACTTACACTATACGACACAGCAAGACACATAGACACAAACATACATGCATGGTGCATGCATTGGAACTCTGGAAAAAAAAAAAAAGTACTTTCGTTTCTAACACGGCACAAGAATGAGTCAATTCTTATGAGGTATTCGTATGACATGTCTCAATCGGTCTCAAAATTTATTGTATTTTTTCTCATCAATCGTGATTTGCACCTTAAAAAAAATTATTTTTGTGTGTAACATGAAGTAATTGCCGCAATGTTTTACCCATTGCTAAACCAATCCCATTCTTAATGCACACAATTTGTCAAAACCATTTTTGTCAATTTGCATGTATTGTGGTGCATACTGTTCAGACAATTTCCGCAAATATACGAAATCATTGACAAATAATAATTTAGTAAATTAAGAGTATCGTCTCACGAAGAATAAACTTTAAATTAAATATTATTAATCCATTATCAAATTTGAATGTAATTAACAAAAGAGTGTTTGATTATTTCCAAATTATCTAGCCCATGTTCAGACTTTTTTTAACTATATATTTTTCAATAAAATAATATTACACGTAAATTCAAATTTTTTCTTTCTATTTTAATCAAACATTCTCCAAAAAACTCTATTCCAAAATATTTTTTTTTTCTTAAAACCTTATTAAGTACTTGTTTGAAAATCATATTTGAAAACTCTTTTTTCTATGTAATCATTTTTAACCACACTTTTATACAATAAAATATTCTGTACATAAATTAAAAATTTTTCCTCACTTTTTAACCATATATTCTCCTAAAAATCACTATTCAAAACATTGTTTTGACTAAATAATGACCGTAAAAAAGGGGCTAAATATGGAGTCCAGAAAATGGGCCTAACATGATTATAAACTAAAACATGGGATAAATGTGTTGGAATTCCAAATTCGCTTATTAATATCATATTTTCAATTCTGGACTAATGTAATTTAGTGCAATTTGTGTATACATGACAATGACAATCGATAATTCAATTTTATTTAACTTTTTTTTCAATATAAGTTAATTATATTCTAAACACGAACCGAGCATATTTCTAATCAAAATTTATATGCATAGCACACATTACATCACACAGTTATCAAAGAAATTGTATGCATAGTACATGTTATTCCTAACATATATTGCTCGTGTGTTGAAATTGTAAAGTTCTAACCTATTGTGAGCCTTTGAGTACTACAACAAGCAACTAATTACCTAATTGATGATCAAATAATTAAATAAGCCAATAAATCATAAAAGATCAATCAAGAACATAAATTAACTAAATTACTTGGACTTTGAATTAAACAACAACAACAACAATAATAATAACGTTCATTTTCATTTCAATACAAAGAAAATCAAGCCTAACATGTTTTTGATGATAAAACAACAAGAAGAATGGAAAAGTATTGCCCGAAATTTATATGAATACAAGAAATTTATGGAAACAATTTCTTGTTCTTGATCTTGATCTTCAATTATAAGCATTGATTCTTCACTTTCTTTATGCTTCATGATTTAAGCCACGTGTTAGATTTGTTTTCATCTCCAATTTGATAAAATTTATTATATGAATGGATTTGAGACATGAGAGTGATCAGTGATCATTCAACGGCTGCCCATGTCTTGTCTTATATATGGTGAAATTAGGTCAAGAAACATACCCAAATTGGGTTTCAAAAGAGTTTTAATCAAATAAGGAAAGTTGTATGTGCGCGTGCATGATTATGTTTCTATATAGTTTCGATATTTTCGTCATATTTTTCTCCTTCAATATCAAATTGAAGTGATTCAAATTACGTTGAGAAGCTAACTTAAAGTGCCACAATTATAGTAGAAATAACATTTTTTCAATTCAAACGTTTACTATTCCAAAAATTTTGACTAAAAATCTAGAACTTGACTTGTACGGTTGAAAATTGATTTGTGAAAATTGTTTAATTATATTTCACTCATTTAACTTCTAATTGCATCCAATTGATTCCATGTGATTTTCAATCATTGTTCTATGGTCCGAATTAACTATTAAATATTTTTAATTTGGTCCTTGAACCTTCAATTTTGTCCATTTAGCTTCTTCTTCTTCTTCTTCTTTCTTCATTTCTTCCAATTTTACTTAAATCGCTTAGTTTTACCTAAAATAAATAAATACACAAGATATGCTATAATTTATCAGAAGTAATACAAAATATCCTAATTTAATGGCCAAGAGAATGTACAAAATACATTTATCATGTACAAATCATAAATATAAATAAATATAAATTTTGATGTTTCACCATGAATTGACCGTCATATTACCTCAAGATTCTTTGGAAACGACAATTTAAAAAAATCATAAAATGCTTGAAAAACAATAAACATCAGTTGATTTGCCAAAGTTTATGGTGGATTTTGTTCAAATTGATTGAATTTAAAATAGCACTCCATCTTCAATCTATAATCTATAAATCCATTTATTCTTGAATTTCAGTAATTACACCAAACTAGACAGTCTTCATTCTATAAATCCATTTGCTCATGAAACTTTTCTTGCATTTCCCATAAATTCACCTAATCATACGGGTAATTTTCCTACAAAGATGCGGTCGTAGCGTCGATTCTTTTGCTCATTTTCTTACAAATTTTTCTGATGACAGACTTCAAATCTCTGTTCATGTAATAGCTTAACGTTAAATATTCACTCTCCACGCATCTAAGCACATCCATTGCTCTCTCTCTCTCTCTCAACAACCGGCAACCTCTTTTCGTCTTTTAACTAAAATGTTGGGCTTTATTCTTCAAAGCCCTACATTTCCATCTTTCCATCTCATTTTGGCACTCAGTCCAGCCCACCAAGGGGGCAGACTACCCAACACAAACCATAACAAGCTTGCAATTTGAAATCAATCCCTTGAGCATTTATCTAGCAGTGAATTTGAACATAGTAATCGTTCCGGTTTGTATTTATTTTTCTCGTTCTGCTAAAATTCTTAAACCCACACTTTGAACTGCACCGCATACAGACACTTGCGTACCACGTGTCAACCTCGTTATTCACACAGCAGACGAGCCTTTTCAGAATAAAAATAAGTGGAAAAATACCTGGGCCATAAGGTCATGATTTCACTTAATTTGATGAGTTAGAAACCAAAAATAGTCTCACTAGTAATATGGTGACATGTTAATGCAATTCAAACAAATGTCAATGCCAAAAAAACCGAAGTTCCGGAGCACAATTTTTTTCTCTCAAAAAAAAAAAAAAAAATACAATGCAGGCCTAAATGAAAATGTATAAACTAAGCCACATAATGTAAAATTTTGGTCCCAAAACAAAAATCCTGACACACTTCACTTCTTCTTCTCATGACCACCTCCAGCAGCCCTGCATCAAATTGCCAAAATAACATAAGCAACTGGCTATTAAAAATTACAATTGTTCTACTTGTACAGATCTTTCTGTACAGATAGGTTGACAGATGCATGCATCTGTGATCTGTCCATTTATTTGAATTTCTAAAATTCAAAACATGGGCATCTGTAAACCTACATGTACAAAAATTATGTTAGCAGAATTCTAAAAATTAATCTCCGACTAGCTGCACTTGTGACCAGATTACAATTATATAGAGAAAAATGAGAAACCCAATTCTTTTCGAGTAAAAAAATTGTAAGTTATTAAAATTTCAATTGGATGGAGAATGCAAATATAGCAGCAGCACGATTATCTTCTAATGATGGGAAAAGGGACGTAATGTCATCCAGGGAAATTACCTCATCTTACGGAGTACGCTTGACATCTCCTCTCTCTTCTTTTTTGCCCTCTTATGAGTGCCCAACTTTCTCTTTGCTACCTTCAAAGCTCGCTTGTCCTTTCCAACTTTAAGAAGCTCAGTAATTCTCTTCTCATATGGTGCAAATCCAGCAACTTCCCTTATAAGACTCCTTGCAAAGTGCACTCTCTTGCTTGTTTTCTGTGGGAATTACCAAATTTTGCATACAGATGAATGAGAGTTGCCATTTCACTTATTAGGAAATACAATACTGAGTTACAAACAGAATTCAAAAAGGTCAAATCAAACCTTGTAATATTAAGAAGAGAAAAATAGCCTGACCATTTTTTATATTCTTTTTCTATAAAAGATTTTTTTTTTTTTTTACCTCCAACTGAAAAGACCTTTTCCTCGATTAACAAACTATATTACACATTTGTCCAATACTGTAGAATCTAGCAATGAAACCCTTTTAGGGGAAATAGATATAAATAAAAAGCTAAGTTCATCTGACTATATTTCTAGCTTTAAAGCATGTTTGGGAGTTTATAAACAGATTATATGAAGCCCTTGTGTGAACTGTGAAGTTAATTTTTTGAGAAGTGATTTTTTTAGAATGCTTGGTTAAAAAGATATAAATAAAAGCTAAGTTCAACTTAGCTTTTCCTCGATTAACAAACATATTACACATTTGCCCAATACTATATTTCTAGCTTTAAAGCATGTTTGGGAGTTTATAAACGGATTATAGTAAGCCCTCGTGTGAACTGTGAACTGATTTCGTGGAAAGTTATTTTTTTTAGAATGCATGGTTAAAAAGTAAGGAAAAGTTATGGGATATTTTTTTATTTAATTTTTAATATGTGGCTGAAAATGAGTGGGGAAAAAGTGATTTCGAAAAAGTCAGTTTCAAACAGGGGCTCACTTGGCAAACAAAGGCTATTCGAGTAATTCAAGAGACGAGCTCGATGTGTTAAAAAAAATAGTACAAAAAATAAAATAAAATTTAAGAGGCAAAAAGTCAGAACTATCAAATTAAACTGGCAAAAAATTATAGAAAACACTAACAGGCAAAAAGCCATGGAACTCTCAAATCAAACTAGCAAAAAAGCGAAGATAACACTTACGCCTTTCCTAGCGGATGGACGTGGAGCTAATTCCTTGCTAGTCACAATGTGGCCCTTGTTCAAACCCACAAATAAGCCAGTGTTTGGCTGCTTTGGAGCCATTACCTGCTAACGAACAATGACAAAAATCACAAATGAATCAGTCTTTTTCATACTTCATATCTATTATGCATGGAAAGAAACTTAAAAAAGGCTAGCATTTTGAAGACCTTTCAAAATAAAAACTCTTTAGAAACTCTAAGAAATACTTCAAAGCTTATATGAAACTTTACAAAAACTTAAGAAAATGTGAATAAACAAATAAACCATAATCACGGGCTCCATTGTGGGTTTAACCTTTCCATCAAAACAATAAACATGTAATTGAGATTTTTTCCAATGACATGAATAATCTTCTCTTAGATGGCATAAAGCATCAAGTTAATTTTTTTTATTTGAGAGATTCTATTCTTTCCAATATTTAATTAATGTCAAAATGCATTTCTAAAATTAAATGTTGACATTATTTAGAAAGTAATATCGAATAAATGTTGAATTATTATATTATTTTAACCATGAAATATATTTTTTTCTAAAACGCTTCATATCCTACTCATTTTTCAGAAATTTTTTCCCCATTTCTTTTTTCCATACAACCTAGCTTTTCATAAAAAATTGCACTGAAAAATTTATACCATGTTCTATTCCAAGCAAATCAACATAACTAGCACTGTATATTTAAACTGCGAATAAACACAAACACGTTCCCTCAAGTAGCAAATATTCCGAATAAAAAACACACGATTGATTATCAAATTCTTTTTGATCATTTTCAATAATCCGCAGATTAGATACATTGTGCACGCTCACGCATTAAAGAATCTTTAAAGGAGCAATATTGTCGAGTCTGTATATAAGCACGTGTATATATATCTATTGATCTACATATGAATCGTGTACATGGAGGTCTGGTCTAACCTTTTCTTCGATCTGACTGTCACTGCAAAAATCTGAGGCGGGATACAGGGGAGAAGAACTAGGGTTTCATCGCGTTAAGCAATTTATATCCAAGCCGGGAATTTGATGTAAGGGTAAAATTGTCTTGACGCTGGTCGCACAGAGAAATTTTTAGAAAAAGGCTTATTAGCGCAAAAGCCCCTATCCATTGAACCTATTGTGGAATATCCCATATCTTTTCAAATTGACCGAAACCTCCCTACATAACTTTTTAGGTGCGCACCTTTTTTATATTTACCCAATAAAATCTTGTAAAATAATAAATATATCCTCATATTTAAAAAATTAAAAATTTAAAAAAAACAAATTTCATATTATATTCCTGAATTTTCCAAAAAAAAAAAAAATACAAACGACTCCCAAATAAATAATTAAAAAAAACTCCTTTCTCTCTCACCTACTCCAAATTCTTTCACAAAATTTTATTGAGATTTTCGAAAAAAGGAAATGAAATTCTTATAAATTCACGAGTTATTAAAGATATCTAACTTTTAAAGAATTCATTAAAATATTTGTTGATGACATCTAGATTTTAGCATATTTTAATAAAATCTCAATTTAGAATACCTTAATTAAGAAATATTTTTAAAATTTATTAAAATATAAGTTGAAGACACCCTGTAAATATGATCCAATTATAAATGAAAAAGAAATAATTAAAAAACAAGAAATAAAGAGTTTTAATGGATTCAAGGTGAATCATGTTTCTCCATTTCCGTTCCAATTTTTGGACACGGTCGAACAACATATCATTCTACTCATTTCCGTCCTAGTTCTAGGACGTAATTGAATATCTTGGGACGAAACATTTTGCTCTCTCTCCTTTTATTAGTTTATTATTTTTTCGGAAATAAAATAAAAATCACAATCCCCTGGACGGACCCCTGCCATTGTCTGTTAGCCAGTTGTAATGAACATGTTTTATTTTTCTGTAGTACAATCCTGCGGTTGGCTGCGAGGCTGAGTTTCAGTTGACTTGAGCGATCTGAGTTTCTTACAGAAATCGGTAATGATTAATTCGCACACCCATTGCTAGTATGGGGCAGAACTCGTTTCAATCAGCCTCTTTATTTCTTGTTAAAACAAGCAAAAAAGCTGCTGAAAACCCATAAATTCTTTATCAGTTTTGATGAATTTTCATTTCTTCGATCAATACAGTAATTGAGTTCCTTTTCTTGCTCTATAAATAGTTGACCATCTTTTGTTCAATTCAATTGCCCATTGCTAATTTGTTGCTGTTTGTATGTTATTATTAAATTAGTCGTTTTCGAACGCTCTTTTACTACGGTTTTCTTTTCAAATTTGAAGATATTAAATGATATCTGTACAAATTTGGGTATATAATTCGGTTAAATTTTGCCACATACCAGAAAACCCATTTTTGTATTGTAAGTGATTTATAATCTCGAATTCCCTTAGTGGTCAGGTTATATCCAGTTGATAAATACTCCATCTTCGTGTGATTTGATAAAAATTAAATCCGTTAAAGCCTTTCAAAGCATCAGTAGACATTAGAAGCTGATGTCAATTATCTGTGGCCTTCCCATACTTGAGTGTGTATACTGTCTGGCTTGTGCTCGGTGGGCATGGAAAAGGTGTCTCCACAGTGCAGGCCACGATAGTGAGACATGGGGCCTCGCTACACCTGAAGAATTTGAACCTGTTCCCAGGCTATGCCGTTACATACTAGCTGTCTACGAGGATGATCTCAGACACCCTCTTTGGGAGCCTCCTGATGGGTATGGAATTAATGCCGATTGGATAATTATAAAAAGAAGTTACAAGGATACAAATGGAAGAGCCCCCCCTTATTTATTGTACGTTGATCATGACCATGCCGACATTGTTCTTGCTATTAGAGGCCTTAATCTGGCAAAGGAGAGTGATTACGCAGTTTTACTTGATAATAAGCTGGGGAAAAGAAAATTCGAGGGGGGTTATGTTCACAATGGGCTGCTAAATGCAGCAGGCTGTGTTTTGAATGCAGAATGTGATGATTTGAAGGAATTGGTGGAGAAATATCCAAATTATACAGTGACTTTTACAGGACATTCCCTAGGGTCGGGCGTGGCTGCATTATTGACAATGGTGGTTCTTCAGAATCTTGATAAACTGGCTAACATTGATAGGAAGAGGATCAGGTGTTATGCTATTGCACCTGCCAGATGCATGTCACTCAATTTGGCTGTAAGATATGCTGATGTCATCAGCTCTATTGTTCTTCAGGCAAGTCCTACACATTTCTTAAATCTTTTTTTTTTTTCTTTTTTTGTTGTCCGTGTCATCTGGAAGGATTGGGTTCAATAGTGTAACTTATATTCTTCTATGTAAAGTTGTAAAAACATCATTGTGGTCACTATTGGATGTTCTCAAGGGCTTTTCGTCTTGAGATATCCTCTTGATTTTTCTGCTTCAATGCACAGGGCATTTATCTAATTTTGCAATCTGGTTTAGTTAGGGAAATTAGATGACTTAAACGTTTTTGATGAGTTCTCTTTCCATATTTTTTTATGTAGAAGATGCCAATGAGATTTTTTCCGGAACGACATTACTAGAGCAAAATTGTTTGTAGCTAGTTCAATCAAGAAGCTTGCGAATGTGCAAAGTGATATAGAAAATTCAATCTTTAATCACCCTTATACATTATCTAGCAAGTTGATTTTGCTCTACCCTGTAGCATGTGCCATTTATTTGACATTTATGAGTGAATCTGCAGGCACAAGTGGATTTTTTCCCTCTAAAGATAATTATATAATCATTTTTCATGTGGTTTTACATGGTCACTGGGATATACTATCAATGATCTCAGTCCAACCAATGTGCTTTTGGGACGTCCTTGGCTGCACGAGCACAAAGTAGTGCCCTCTATACTATATGGCATCAGTGTTTTAATTACAAGACTGCCGAACGTTTGAACAAATAATCTTTATTTAACTATTTAAGTGGATATCATATTTGTAAAACATATTAGAAAAAAATTTCCTTCAGTCGCTCTTTTGTCATTATATAGTGACTGTGTATCCCCCAGAACTTGTTGCTTCCATATGCTAGGATATATTTGACATATGGGTATATAATCGCTATTTTAACAGACTGCATTTTTACTGACAGGACGATTTCTTGCCTCGTACAGCGACCCCTTTGGAAGACATCTTCAAGTCGCTTTTCTGGTAAAGGGTTGGCTGGTCCTACACCAATCTTTAGCTTGTTTTACTGTTACTATTGAGCCTCGTTCTTTATGCATTTACTTTTTGTACAGTTTGCCTTGCTTATTATGTTTAAGATGCATGAGAGATACATGCATACCAGAGGAGAAAATGCTAAAAGATCCAAGGAGGCTGTATGCTCCAGGTCGCCTCTATCACATTGTTGAGCGTAAACCTCTCAGGTATACTAACTAACTAAAATGCAGTTTGAGAATTGTATGTGAATGTTTATATAATATAATTGGGTTATTTGAAAGTAAATTGTTGGTAACACAGATAAATCTCGAAGCAACAACATGACATGGTGACTTATAGCATGTTGATGTTGTTTTCTTGTCTTTAGTTCCTTCCTACCAAGTGTAATTGTACGAGTTCTTCAGATTCTGAAGTGAAATATATTCATCCATCTATATACCTTACATTATAGAACCCTAATCAAATTCTACAATTCCTTTAAACTCAATGTTCAAGTCCAGAATCTTGCAGACAGTTTTCATCCAAGGTATTAGGTATTATATCAAGCCTTAATCACTTTGGATAATATATCCACGCTTTTAAACGCAGATGTGGAAGATTTCCACCAGTTGTGAGGACGGCAGTGCCTGTCGATGGGAGATTTGAACATATAGTATTGTCTTGCAATGCCACTTCTGATCATGCCATCATCTGTATAGAGAGAGAAGCACGAAGGGCTCTCGAAGTAAGTTTGTTTTTCCATTTTAGTAACACAAAGGTTAAAGAGAAATTTTTGAGTAATAACAAGTAATATTACTGTTAATATTTTAGTTAATTTGTTAGTAAAGCTTGTCTTTTATACTTCAATTTTTGTTTTCCAGCATGTTTGTGGAAATGCTTGTATATATAGATCTGATGTGTCGGAACATAGATTTCTCGTTTGCAAAATAGAGATTTTAGCCTTGTGCACTTAAAAAGGCACATATTACTTCAATGAAGCCATTCTTCCCAAAACTCTCTTGACCTCCAAATAATATATTTTTTCTTCCAAGTTTGTATTGAACTATGCCATACTTCTTCGGACCTATCGCGAAATTCTTTTTTATAATTTTACTCAAAACCAGTTCAAAGAAGTCAAATTTTCTTTGAGTTAGTGATTCCCATTAAATGCATGCCTGTGTAACTCAAGACGTTGAACCTGCGGGCAAAGGATACCTACTGTACTCTAGCCCCACTAGTCTTCGTGTAACATATTGCCATTTCCCATAATGGTACTGCGTAGGAAATATACTACAGAAGTCATATATAGACATGCGCGCGCGCACACACACACGTTTTTGTGGCATCTCCTACTAGTGGCGCTCTAACAACAAGAATATTGCAGAAGGATTCATGTATGTGTGTGTGTGTATTTTCCTCCAGCATACATGAACCTCAACACATGAAAGCGCATGTCATTCAGAAAAACTTTGCACCAGAAATTTGAAATGCCCTCTTGTCCATGATGCAGTTGATGCTCGAGAAAGATCATAGCATGGAGATTCCACCAAAACAGAGGATGGAGCGGCAGGAAACTTTAACCAGGGAGCATGGCGAGGAGTACAATGCAGCTTTGAGAAGGGCAGTTACACTGGCAGTTCCTCACGCCTTTTCGCCTTCTCAATATGGAACCTTCGCTGAAAATGAAGATTCTGAAAATTCAACAGGTTCTACTACAGGGTCATCGATGAAAAGCAAGACTCGGGATAACTGGGATGAACTGATTGAGCGTCTTTTTGATAAGGACGAGTCTGGTCACATTACGCTGAAAAAGCCACTCGCAGCCGAATGATGTGGTAACTTATCCAACACAAGCCTTTAAAATGCATCATGCGCGATTCTTTTATTCGATTGTTCTATGTTCTTATGGTCATGTATACTTGGATATTAAATGACTTTGAAGAAGACAGTTATTGTGAATTGATTGCAAAACATTTAAATGTTAAATAAGTGCTCTGGCACTCTGAAGTACAGCAAGTTGGAGCTGATTTGTTTTTTCTTTTTAGTTCAATAGTTGTCTAGTTGAGTTCCTCTGTTGTCAGTAGTTAGCCGACTACAAACTTTGATTACGACCCCTGATGGTTATTCTTTTCCACAATTTCTAAAAGATCAATCTTGGGCATTGCTAATTATGCAATCGTGCTAAGCCCTGTACAAGTAGCCTGCTCCTGCCATTGGGTGGGGTTTTTGCCCCCGTCCCCCAATGGCAGGGGGACACTTGCCCTATACAAGTGGCATAATTCTTTTGTTAAAATGTTTAAAAACCACTCTTGCAAAATTCCTAAAACGAAGTCAACTCGCTGACTTTTCAATTCTGCTCTTTACTCTTATCTCCAATCACACACAAAAAATAGGTTCATCTTCGTACGGTTTGGTTTTATTAAAATTTGAAATTTCATTTTAAAAGGTTAATCTTATTAAGAGGGGTAATCCAAATCTTTATATGTCGATAATTAGCTATATAAGATTTATCTCTTAGCATGCTCTCGCAAAATATTGGCTCTTTTGAGCATATCGACTTCGTGTGCTTATTTTTGTATCTTAATCAGATGATGGCTCATTTAAGCAAATCAATGTTGAAATTCGTATGGTCATTTTTGTTAAACAATCCAAAGAAATAAAGAAAAAGAAGAGGAGGCTAGAAATTCATTGATTCTGTATAATGCAATTGAATACAAAAAGATAATTTAAAATAAATACAAAGAAATAAAGAAAAAGAAGAGGAATCTAGGGTTTCATTGATATTGCATAATGAAATTGAATATAAAAACCTAAATACAAAGAGACTATATATAAGTTAAATAAAGGAAACTAAAAAGACTATTCTACCCTTAATAAATAATAAAACAAAATAACTTTATATTTCTTAACAATTTTAAATCTTAATCAGATCGAATTACTCGTTTGAGTTTAATGGGTTCTAATATCATATTAAGCTCTTGTTTGATGGCCATTATTTTGATAAAATTGAGTTTTTGAATAGTGATTTTGAAACTCATACGTTAATTTTTTTGTTTTAATCGGATCAAATTGCTCGTTTGAGCTTAATGAGCTCTGATACCATGTTAAGATTTGGAGTTCCATCTTAAAAGGTTAACCTTATTAAGATGAGTAGTTCAAACTCTTATAAAATTATTCGATGTAAAATTTATCTCTTAGGTTCAATCCGATGCATTGCCATTATTGTTTTGAGGGGAAAACTGCCCTCTTTGCTGGAGTAACTTTGAGTTTTGTCTTGAGTTTAAGAAAGATAGCATACCCACCCCCTTCCAAACCCCCATCAGAAGGCAACAATATTCTACAAAGCCAAGAGCCTTTGATAAAAACTTCATCTGTTTGCATAAACATTTAGTGCCAAATCCACAAGTCATACTCTATTTTTGCTACATACGCGAGTTCGGTCTTCCAAGGCCTGTTAGAGCTCTCTTCAACTTGCTCATAATTAGTTGTTTCGGGTCAAATAGGAAAAGATTTCACCTCTGTAAAGAAAACTCTAATCAAAGAATCTAAACTCAAGGGCCTAGGCATAATAGATTTGACAAAGCATAATTACCAGCAAAGCTCCATTATTCCTGCCTGCTGCTGCCCATCTGTTCATTACACTGAGTTCCTCTTCTTCGGATAAAATATTCTGTGAATAAGCCAAACTCAATGTCAAACCATTAGATTGTTGAGTTCTGTCTTGGACAAAGACTTTATTGGCATGCAAATCATGTCTTATGCTTGCATTTAAAGGCTGTAATTTCCCAATAATTTATGCAGCAGCCCCTTTGACTAATTTTAAATGAAAAACCTGTTTCTTCTCTAATAGTTTAAGATGTTAGATAAAGTTGTTTAATATGATATTTGAAAAGGCAGCTACTCATTTGTGAAGATTATCTGCGTAGGTCTTTTGGTGAAAACTGAATTTATTCTGCAGGTCCTCGTTCGGGGCTTAAGTTTTTAGATGAAAACTTGTGTGAAAGCCCAACTGCAATGTCAAACTTTATTTGTGTAGGCATGCAAATCAGCTATTTTTTATGTAGTTTAAAGGTTGTTTCCCAAATAATTTTTGCTGTAGGCCCTTTTCAGTTGAAGCTAAATTGAACTTAAATAAATTTATAAATAGTCTCCTCTCTAACGGTTCAAGCTTCTAGATGAGCTAGGTTCAATATTATATGAATACACGCAGAGGTCTCGAGTTCATAGATAGTCACTGTCCATTTATGAAAATTCCACTTACTAGTCCTTTGATGAAAACAGAATTTTGTCTACACTTGAAAGGGCGTGCAAAGTCAGAGCTTAAAACAAATATATTTATCCCCTCTCTAACCATTTAAGCTTTTAGACAATGCGTTTCCACATTTTCTTGACCTGTGATTAGTCTCAGCATTTCAGGATTAATGGTATTCACATCTATTTTGTCCTTTTCATCAAGATTACCTTTCTCTCTCTCTATTAATATTCCTTATTTTGGTTTCGATTTAAAGCTCCAACAGAAACAAACTACCTTAATTTCTCACATAATGTCTGAATCTCCCTTTGATCTCCCTGTTTTTGACATTTCACAGCCCTTGACACCATCTTCTCTCTCAGCTCTCTCTATAGCCTGTAGAGAGTGGGGTTTCTTTCACATAACCAACCATGGAATTTCGAAAGATCTTTACGACAAAATCTACTTACTTTCAAGTCATATTCTCAGTCTTCCTCTACAGGTTAAACTTAAAGCAGGCCCTTCATCAACCATAAAAACTTATACTCCACAGTTTATTGCCTCGCCTTTCTTCGAGAGCTTGTGCGTGTCAGGACCGGATTTCTTTGCTTCTGCAAAGAGTTCTTCAGAAGTCCTCCTCAACCTCTCTAATGATGATTTCAGGTGAGAAATACAGATAAAATATTAAAGAAATAGTAATTGTACTTTTATGATCGGTCTGAGGATTCCAGAACTATATATCAAGTATCATTAGAAATAGCATTTGAGAGTAAAACAGTGGATAGACTGATATAGAATCTTGAATTGCCTCCAAAATTACTATAACGGTGATAGAATGTATATACACTAATAGGGATGATATTTTTAGATTTTTTAATGAGAAAATATAAATGAATAAATCCTTCTCATTAAAAGTACAAATCTCATTGCCATTATTATATATGAGTATTTTACATGCTAGACCTTCGATGAAATTAAATCGACGTGTATGTGAAGGAGCGTGTTGAAGCTAAAACATTATAACAATAAATGAATAAATTCTTTCCCTCTATAATTACTTAGGCTTTTAGATGAGTTGGTTCGTGAGTCAATATTGAAATTATCTAATCATCTCGTTGAAATGCATAAGCCCAAAACTTTTTGTGTTTATAGGTACCTTCCCGTCTTTGATTATTGTGTTTCTTTTCTTCCTCTTGCTTTTTCATCAGTGAAATACTAAAAGAGTACGGAAGCAGAATGGTACACTTATCACGATCAATCCTGGAGATGATTCTTATGTGTTTGGGGCCTAATTTAGAGATGAAATTCATATCTGAGTTCAAGAATTGTCATGGCTATCTAAGACTCAACAATTACTCCCCACCTAAATGCATACAAGAACAAGAAGTTGAAGGGCTTGGAATGCATACTGACATGAGTTGCATAACCCTAGTTTATCAAGATGAAAATGGTGGCCTCCAAGTGAGGTCTAAGGAAGGTAAATGGATGGACATTAATCCGTGCGAAGACGCGCTTGTCATTAACATCGGTGACTTAATGCAAGCATGGAGCAATGGGAAGTTTAGGTCATCTGAGCACAGAGTAGTTCTACGACGACATGCTAATCGATTTTCCATTGCTTTCTTTTGGTGTTTTGAAGACGACAAGGTTATTTTTGCTCCAGAAGAAGTCGTCGATGAAGGAGAACTGAGGTTGTATAAGCCCTTCATTTGTTTGGATTATTTGAGATTTAGAGAGAGCAGTGAGAAAGGGAAGTTTGAGAAAGTTGGATTCACGGTTAAACATTTTGCAGGGAATGAGATATAATATTTTTTCTCTTCGGGACAATACAATACATAAAATTTAAATTTTTCTCTACGGTCGTTATGTCTAAATGTTAGTTGATTTATGCTTGTATTCAAATCCTCAAGTATAACTGATTGGGATTTGAAAATAAAGAATCTGAGCAAAGTTTGTAAGAAGAAGGGAGGACAAAAAGGAGTTTCTTGGAATCATAAGAATGTTCTGACTGTTGAAGAACTGAAATATATTATTCACCATTTCGTCCATGTCTGGTACACATTAAAATTTTCATTCTCATTTTTTCTACTCATTTTTAACCATAAATTTTTCAATAAAATAATATTTTCGATCACATCAATAATTTTTCTTTTTTTATTAACCATAAATTCTCCATCAATTTACTATTTCAGAATACATTCGATAACGTCGTTCACAGATTTGGTTGCTCAGGTTTTTAAGTTTGACTTTGTCAATGACATCTTGTTACTATTTTAACCTTATGCGAAACTGCAGCTCTACTCCAGTCTCCATATTGAAATGAAGTTACTATTTTAACCTTGATAAGATAGTTCATGTCAAATTGTGTCATAATTTAGCGTAGCAAATATTAGTAAAGGAGCAAGAATTCTCACGTAAGTGGAAATTTTTGCTAGTGACCAGACATACTATATATATATATATATTTTAAATCTTCATAATTTAAAAAAAAAATTAAAAATATTGCGAGGAAGATGACCATCCCCTCATCCTGTCACGCTGTCCCTCTACCACTGGCAAATGTGCCTTTAAAATTTTTATTTATTAACAACCTCATCTAACTAGGGGAATTTGAATTTATTATGAGTGAAATAATTTCTATATGTAAGATCATTCATCTATATAATTTTAATCAAACAACCCAAAGGATAGGGTATTTATAGCATCTAAAAGAATTTATATAAACTTAGGTAAAATTTACAATCTGACCTTCACAGATCGATCGTGCAGCTAGCAATCCAAAAAAATAGAAGCTAACGGTAATATATCGTGCCTTCATCACGTGCCAAGTGAAACATTGTGTTGATTCCTCGAATTTGTCTTTATTGTCGATGTCTCTAGGCTGGAAACTACTTCATGGACTTATTTACAGTTCAATTCTACATGTCAAAGTATACTTAATCACGAATTAGTATGTCATTGTAAATACCATTGAATATATATAATATTAAGGTCAGTTATGACTACATATCTGTGACGACATAGAATATTTGACTACCAGGGTCCTAGATTGTGCTTGGCCACGAAGCTTCATTTATAATTGTTTCAATGTCAAAGAATCTAAACCCTTATTTAACACGGCTACTCAGCTGGATGTGCACGTTCAAGGACAACATCGAATAACACCTAAATCTTCCTGCCATTCCTAGTTGACCTGTGCACACAAAACTGGATCAAATTGATTGAAAATATATGACGACGTTGGCAGCAGAAACATATCGAAATTGCGATCTTATTTTAAGAAAAATAGACTAATATTTCATTTTCTTTCCGTAGTTATCGAATTAAAGAGCTATGTCTCGGTGAAGGGGCGTGCGATGGGGGATAGAGGGGAGAGGGAGTGCAAGTAAAAATATAAAATAAAATTGAGAAACAAACATAAATTTCAATGGGTACCATATAGGAGTTCTTTTTTTCCTCGGAAAATTTAATAATCTCAACTCGAATTGTCTAGTCCGAAAAATTTACGCAATATTTCTCTAATTATTACAAGTGTCTGTGTAAGCATTCTTGATGCATTATCAGATATCAACACTAAGTGAAACTCACATAAGTATAATTCGACCAAATAAGAGAGAATCTAGTGATGTGTGATACCAATATATGGGTAGTGCAAATGGTAAAAACACATACCTCCTAAGCCCATGTATGTTTCCGTTGAAAAACGGATTTTTAGTAAATTTAGATAAAAGTTGATGAAATATGTAATTGAAAAGTTAACGAACCCATGAATTGTGGTGATTAAAGTTAATTGTTGAGTGTGACTTGAATTTTTATCAATTTTTTTAGTTAAACCAAACATGGATTGAGTGTGCTAAAATTCCTTGCAAAGTAGTGCTAAAGTGAAAGTTTACGAAATATTAACTTGAATTAGTGCTGTTTATGTAAAATCCCACTTTCAAATCTTCAACCATGTGGTACCACCACAAATACAGCCCAACTTGGTACAACCCATTTCGTTATCCCATAAACAATATTGTTTAGATTAATTTCCCAAATGATTTTGTGAATAAAAATTGAATAGTGTCCATTGTACTAGAAGTTTCGGGGTGAATTTTCTTATTCATCTGTAGAAGTTTAATTAAATTCCAGAACACGGCCATATGAACTCTTTCCCCCATTTTGCAATTCTTCTAATTAGATTATTTCTCGTAAAATTCTCCTTCCCAATGAATGAAATACATTAGCATGTTATCAATAATGTTTCAATAATACAGAAATTGGACTAAAACGCAACTAATTTCAAACTACTTCAGTTTAGAATAAAGTTCAAATACAGAGTAATTCATGTTTAGCCCTCATTTTAATCACATATTTTATGAGATTCATAATTTTTAACAACTTTTTAATCACACATTTCAAACGATTTTGGAATTGAAATTCAAACTTCCAAGTTCTTTGATCCAGATAGGAATTTCGAGGAAAATAAATAAATAAAAAATGGTCTTTCTATTGTTATCTACATTTTGAAGTAATAATATGCTTTTTTTAAATAAAATAAAATAAAATAAAATAAATTGAGAATATGTGGACTACAATTGCAATTTGGTAAATTTTGTTGGCGGCCTTGTAATGAAAGAACAATCGACAAACGAAAGCAAAATTACTAAATCCAAGTTTAGTCAAAGTCACCCAAAGGACTTTTCATAGCATTGTCCCGCCAATGCATAATTTTCTCGCACGTAATTCTTACAAGAAATTAGTAAATAGTTTCATTGGATAGAAACCAGACATTTCATTATGAAGTCAAATTGTACATCCTACTTTGTTAATTTATTGAATTTGTGTTAGGAAAAGTTTTAAATTAATAAATTAATAATTTCTTTACTTTTTAAGAAAATTATATCAATGGTAGTTTTTTCAAGACTACCAGGAAATGTATAAAAAAAGATAGAGTGATATAATTTCTCCATCACTTCAAAATGAAAAACATAATCTTGTAGGAATTGGCCGAGTCAATTGTCCCAATAATCACCGAAATTATGTACACGCTTCAATTGCACACTGAAGTTTAAAATGTCGAGATTTGGCCACTGAACGTATCCAAACGTTGAATGTTACTAATTGGTTTAACTTTCGTTGTAATTTCTAACGAAAGTCGTAACGTGATTGACGTAATGTCGAAGTAGCAATATGTCTCTGTTACCAAGCAAAAATACGTCTTTCATAGCTTACTATACTTTAGAAAATGTCTTCCATTGCTCAATATACTTTAAAATTCGATTGCTAATTAAACTTCTAAAGTGATCGAATTTTAGCCATTAAACTTATGAAGATGAAGCTGGCCTGTCTCAAAATTTCCCACCTAAGCCGACTTCATTTTCATAAGTTTAATGTCTAAAATTTGACAACTTCAAAAGTTTAATTAGCAATCGAAGACGCTTTTAAAAGTACAGTGAGCAATTAAAAATATTTTTCAAAGTATAATGAGTAATCGAACACATTTTCTAAAATATAGTGAGCAACGAAAGACTTTTTTACGTGGTAACAGTGACGTTGCGCCACCTAAACATTTCGTCAACTATGTTACCACTTACGTTAGAGATTATAAACGAAAGTTAAGTTAATGTGTAACGTCAAAAATTTGGATAAGTCCGACGGTTAAATTTCAACATTTTAAACTTTAATGAGTAATCGAAGACATGAATATAAGTTCAGTGATTACAGAAACAATTAACTCAAATTGGTCTACGGGGATATATTATCATGATGATAATTTATCAAAATTAAAGAATATTTAATTTCTCTTCAGAAAATAAGAGGTGGTGTCCAGCCCCTAGAATTATCAAAAGATTTTTTAGAATCGTTTCTTTTTCATTTGATCGTTTGGACTTATCTTAGGTCCTGTTTGATGTGTAAAATTTTTCATGAAAAGTGGAAAATATTTTTTATTTTCCACATTTTTGACTGTTTGATAGTCAAAATTTTTTAGGCAATTGATTTTCCAATTTTACCTCATTTTCCAACTTTTCCTTAAATTTGCTTTCTTACCTATTTGATGATTTTTTATTTTCCTTTTTTTATTTTTATTTTTTTTTGCAGAGGAAGCAAATTATGTCTTTAATTGTAAATTTGTTTTCTTTAATGGACAATTTTAATTTAAAAGAAAGTCAAATGAACACAAAAGATCCAAAATTTCAATATTTTCACGTGAAAAATTATATTAATAAAAAATAATTAATTGACAATTCCCAATAAAACAATTATAGGCATTTCAAATTCCTGAAATTTATTTCATTTTCACTAAAATTTCACTCTTACAATCAAACGGACTCTTAGTGTATATCAATTATCATATTCAATATTTTCTTCAAAAAATTATATGAAAATTGATCAAATACAAATGATCGTACTTCTAACCTCCTTTAAATAATTCAAGAACCAAATGAATTTCCAATTTTAAAAAGGTGCTAAAATTGGTACTTTTTGTATTTTTTATACAACTTTTTCTTCTCATTCAAAAATTTGCGCAATAAAAATGCCAAAATCGTCCCTGTCCTTTTCACGCTCCTCCCCCTTCGCTCGTGGTCAGTTTTCTCCTCGAATAAAATCGAAGTGTAATAATTAGATATTTTTGTACAAATGGTCCTCAATTTATGGCGTCTGTGCAATTTCGGTCCTATGTTCTTTTTTCTTGGCACTGACGTCCGATACTTTATTGTTTTTGTATGAAAATGACGACTTTCATGATTTTCTTCTATTTGACTGTTAAAAATTCAAAATTTTAATTAAAAAAATACAATGATTTTATTAATTTCAGTAAAATAAATGGGAAAAAAAAAAGACAAAAAAAATAAGTAACCTATCATGTTAAACCAATCCCCAAAATAGCCCCTACCTCAACACCCCCCTTCACTTCCCCCAACTCCACATCAGGCTACATGGGCATTCGGGCTTCTCGTTCCGGTAAGGGTGGATTCCAAATGGGCCAAAGACTTGGCAGCGAAAAATGACGGGTTCTGAGGGATTGTCAAGGGAATTTTAAAAAAAAAATCTACCGAATAACAAAACGACAAATAATATTAATACATAGTTAATGTCAATAATGTGACTACAGGGCAACAAGCCAACAACATAATATTATTATAGGTTAGTGCTTAATAGATTTGTCTACTTTCTTATCCAGAAAATGAAATACAACAATATGATAAATTTTTTATATGAGAACACAACCCATTTTGCAAAAAAAATTATTAGCATGTAAATATTTACATCAAAAAGTTTCAATGACGTAGATTTTGATCCTGAAATCAATTCCGCTGTAAACCAATTCAATTAGTTCAGTCATTACCAACAAACGTATTAAGTTATATTGCGAAATGTATAAATTATTTAAAATGGATTATTCTCGTTGAACAGGGTCACGTTTAAAATGAGAAAAAGAAAAATTATTGTTTATAATTCCCGTAGACAAATAGTAGCCGCTCAACATGGTATGTGGTGGTGTGACGGTGATTTTTGCCGGATTGATGTGGGAGACGAGTGATCTGAACTTTGAATAGGTTACAAGTGGGTTTTAATTTTATCTTGGGGAGAATATGATTTTTGTGGAGTGGTGGTTTTTAATTGCGTAAGATTTTTTGTTTTGACGTATGCTTCACCAATGATTTAAAAATAAAATAAAATAAAATTACACATTGTTCAGAGTATGGGTCCTCAAATGTTTTGGAAATAAGACAACATCTCTTGGAACTCATTTAAAGTCCGAGACTAATAATCAAACAATAAACTTCAAGGTTAATTTTAACAAGAAGATAAGAAATTGTGATTTTTCTTATGGGTTTGAAAACTCTTATGGTCCACACTATGATTTAAGTTCACTCGTTGAGTCAACTATTGGCTCAATCTAAAGTTTCGATACTAGGAGTGATAAGGATGACTACATCAATTTGTTAGTTTTGAAACTAACAATAAGGATCAAAAAACACAAAATCAAACTCATTGAGTCTAAATTGGGATGTAATGACATATCGCAAAAAACACAAGAGCAAACACGATTTAACTCCTACATAAGAACCTTGATAATAAATCGTGGATCTACAACAACCATCAACCCCCACCCTTTCACAAAAGTCCCGAGTGTTTTCCAAAATCATCCCATGAAGAATTGTATTTGTAGGAGTCACCACCATGATCCCAACCTCCATTGCCACCATAGCCACCACTATCATCACCTTGTCCAACACCAATGTCACAACCTCTACCTGCATAGAGTATGTAAAACTTTGGCTGTTGAAGAGGACTTAAATCATTTATTTTTAGCTCGTGATAATAAGATGGAAAAGGCGGGGAGAAGTATTGTTGATATTGGGGTGACGAGTATGGTGAATTGGGGATATTAGCTAGTAAGTCAATAGCATTAGAGTCTGATTAGTGTTGACATATTTTCTTATAAAGATTATTAAAAAGGAAAAAAGATTTGTGTAGCCAGAGATGAAGTTGGGAGAAGTGGATGGCACAGTTGGATCCATCTATATTAAGGATATTGCATTATCATTATTATTTTTAAAAATGACGTTTTAACGTTTGACCATGAAAAATGGCCATTTGCGCACCAAAATATAGACAGAGGATGTCAGTGCAAAGTAAAAAGAATGGGGACCAAAATCGCGCATAGGCTATAGGGTACGGACTATTTCTGCTAAATACCTAAAATTTATATTTGGGAAAATAAATAAATAAAATTATTTTTAAC